>VDFB02032548.1:0-46385 GCA_007258455.2 Sequoia sempervirens
TTTGTGAAGTATGGCGCATTTGAGTGTTAACTGAACTTATCAAAAGGGTCGCTATATTTAGGTTTTAGTGATGAAGCATGAATTGGTGAAGCTATGCACTTTTCAAGGAATGGCGACTTTAGTTCCAAAAGGGTTGCTATATTTAGATTTTATTGATTAAAGCATGTGAAGTTGGCGCATTCTTGAAGGCCAACTGAAGTATGAAAAGGGTCGCTATTTTTAGAACATATTTATTGCATGAAGACGAATTTCTCATCTCATTCTTGATTGCTAACTGAAGTTATCAAAAGGGTCGCCTTAGGTTAAATTTGGTGAATCCAAAGCAAGTGTGAAGGATGGCGAACTCAATGAAGATGATTAACTGAAGTCAAACTCGTATAGAGTGGTTAACTGAAGACTTGAAAGGGTAACCCTAATGCATGGCTATTTATTTAGCATATTCGAGTTCCAGTTAACTAAAATGGGGTCCAATTAGAAGCCAAGCGCCATTTTCCATGAATTCTTTGCTTAGTGCGAATTCTCTATGATGAAAATCTATATATTTCAAGAATGGCGTCCATTATTTCATCATCTTTTGCTCTGAAGCTTATATTCTTTTTGAGCGACCAGCAAGCTTAAGGTGATTCAGGTGTCCGAATTCAGCGTTCTTCATAGCAACGAGTTCAGATTGTTCAGAGGAAGGCGATTCTAGACTTTATTTTCACTTTGCATGGTTTCATCAGGATTCCGAAACCCGAGAAGATTGGCAAAATTCTTGAAGCATAACAACAAAACCTTCTATCTTACGTCTTATTTTCTTCTATTTCTCATCTTAGGTACTTTCTTCGCATGTCAAAGAAAACGGAAAAATATTCAGAATCTGACCATCTGGGTTCGCATATTTCAGCATCAGCAGCAAAACCCACGTCTTAGATTTTTTTGAGAAAATCGCCCCGTAGCCTTCATTCTGAAGCTCTGTGCTTTTTTCCGAGAATTTCTTTGCATGTGGGATAAAATCACATCTTTTTGAAAATCTCATCATTTGGGTTTGTTCAGAATTCCGTTGTGCACAAAACCCATGTTCCAGATTTTCTCAAGAAAAATTGCCCCGAGAAGCTCTAAAACCCTTGCAGTTCTCGACTGAAAAGTCTTTGCATGTTAGGCTAAACGGCGTTTTTTCACAATTTTGACGTTATGGGTTGTCTTGGAATCATTTTCTAGACAAAACCCATGTCTCAATTTTTAGTGAAGTATCCTACCGACATGCTATTTTTAGCCTCACCAGAGCCATTTTTAGCTTTCAGGAGAAAGTTGTTAGGGCATTGCCCGTGTTCCGCGATCCCGATGGGTGAGTTTTCAGAAGGCGGTTCAACTAGACTGAATTCAAGACCAAATCGGTCTTAATTTAGGTTTTCATCAGAGCAGCTGACAATGAAGCATTAGGCTGCAAAAGAAACATAGATCACTTCATTTACGGAGCCGCCAAAGTCACTCAGATCTTGTGCCATTATCTTCGTGAAAATGGTACCTACGCTGATCTCGAGGTTGTACAAACTGAGTTTCAGAAGCATGTTTGTGATATCTTGATGGAGGTTCTGATCACATTTTCAGTAAATTTAGTTAGTTTCAAGCGTGAAAATGCAAAATGTATGCATCACGGTCCGAGGAAAGTGAAAATTGAAGAAACTGATTATTATTTTGGTTGTCGAAGTGCAGAATATAAGTGATTGATGAGTTCTTGGTGAGAAGTGTTAGTAGGAGTTGACATGGGTGATCTATCGGTTGGAACTGCCGGTTAATTTAGGGTTGAGTCATGGCTTGACTGATTAACTAGAGCTTTCGGTCTTGAGTTTACTAACGACTTAACATGCCAATCTCATTCTTGGAATTATCATCACAGGAGTTAGGGTTAGGGTTTCCAGTTAACTGAGGGTAGTGTCCAGTTAACTTTGCTTTAAATAAGGGCGTGCATGCTTGCACATGGTCCATTTTAGGTTATTTGTACCGGTTAACTGATGGTAGCTTTCCAGTTAACTGTATAGTTTACTTCATTAGGGTTTAATAATTAATCTTGCATGCATTTGCGAGACTGTAGTTAACACAAGGTGATTTTAGGGTTCCCTACACCTTGATGTATATAAATAAGAGCTTTGCTCATTTGTAATTAACTTTTGCTTGAGAGAGAAATATATGCTACGCCTACCTTGCCCTCAATATCGCTCTTTTGGTATTTGTTCATGTGTCTTCGTTATTACGATTAATTGTTATGCCACATAGGGTTTCATGCAATTGTAATGGTGAATTCTTTCTGTTTTGTGAATCTTTATCATTATGATCAATTGTTATGCCACATAGGGTTTCATGCGATTGGGATGATAAATCTGTTTTGTGAAGTCTTTACTATCTTGATCAAGTGTTATGCCACATAGGGTTTCATAAGATTGGCGTGGTAAATTCTTCCCATAGTTTAGATAAATCTGTTTTGTGAATCTTTTATCATTACGATCAAGTGTTATGCCACATAGGGTTTCGTGAGATTGTGATGATAAATCTGTTTTATGAGTCTTTACTATTATGATCAAGTGTTATGCCACATAGGGTTTCATAAGATTGTCATGGTAAATTCTCAAATCTGTTTTGTGCCCAATAAACTTGTCTAGATTGAGTTGATAGATGCGCCACCTTGCCTTCAAGTAGAGAATCTAAACTCGTTTATCGTCCGATAGTCAAACCCTGCTCCATTTCCTCATGCTCTGTTTTCTTGAGGAAATGGATAGATTTAAAGTAGATAGCTTAGTTGTAGTTAATGATCTGAAAACCAAGAAAATCCTTAGCTGCAACGTTCTTGGTTTTCTTAACATTGTGCCTCTTCCAGCTGAGAACAAAAAGATAGGACTTAGATTACTTTTCTTTTCCATGCATTCCAGCACTGTGAGGGAGCTTCCCCTCCTAATTTGAAGAGCACTCATTGCATGTACATAGCTGTCCGTACAAACCTGCACTCCAGAGGTGTTAGATTTTACGCCAACATGATACAAGTTCCTTTTAAATCACCTGTTTGTTGCGTCCGGCTCGCATTACTTCTTCATTCTGGAGTCTTTATGTGTGTGAAGAGTG
Organism: Sequoia sempervirens; assembly: GCA_007258455.2. Lineage (NCBI taxonomy): Eukaryota > Viridiplantae > Streptophyta > Pinopsida > Cupressales > Cupressaceae > Sequoia > Sequoia sempervirens. The sequence goes on from VDFB02032548.1 coordinate 3,097, forward strand.
TGATTGGGTGGTGTGAAGCTGGGTTCATGGAAGCAATGTATGGCTTTGCTACAAAGCTTCAACAACAAGGCTTTTTTGGCCCAGTCTTGAAATTCAGGTTGCTATACTTGTTAAAAAATCCACAGGAAGAAGTGATAGAAGCGGTACTGGATTCTTTGGGACCGCATTTCATGGAGGCTACTCACCGTGGACGCTTAAATACAAACATTGCGTCAATGCTGTTTGCCTGGGGTATGGAGCTGAATGAGGATGTTGAAGTAGTGAAATGGGTTCTGAAATCCCTTTTTGAGGAGGAATTGTTGGGGAAATTGGAATCGCTGGTTGAATGGGCTGTCCCGGGAAAAGGTTATGATATCTCTGAAGGGATAGAGGATATGGATGAAGCAATAGAGGAAGGGTTGATTCCGTTTGTGAGATGGAGGAGGCGAGTGGATAGGGAGGAATACAAAATCTCTATTTTTACGGCCTGGGAACACTTAAAGTTTGTACTGCGTCAGCAAGAGGAGGAAGCCAGGCGGGGGAGTGGTGGTCAGTCGAGCAGGCTTCCAAGACGCAGACGCTTCAGAGGCAGGGGTTGTGGTAAAAGAGGAAGAACTGCTGGGTAGGTTTCACAGTTTGTATGGTTTCGGGTGCAAAAGTGATGCTATTCTTTCTTGAGAACGTGTTTTGCGTTTTTTTGTTGATGGCTTTGGCTGGGAGCTTTTGCTCAATTCATCATGGCTATTTCTCTTTGGTTTCGGGATGGCGTCCATAGGGGGCGAAGGCTTGGTTTGTTGGAGCGGATGGGAGGTTGTATGGCTTTTTGCTGGTGTTGGTGGTAGCGTTTATGGTTGCTAGCGAGAATTTTGATAGTCCTCAGTAGTAAAGTTTCTGTTCACAGCACTGTGACATTTCCACCTGAAATGGTTTCTTTGTGCTTTTCAAAGTTATATGTAATTCGGGTTTCATTGGGTGTTTGGGTTTTTTTGTCTCAGGTGGCTCCAGTTTAGGGCTTTTTGGTGTTTCTTCACAGGGTTGGTTCAATTTTTTTGAATCTTTATATTCAATAAATAAAACTATGTTTACCAACCAAAAAGAATATTATTTCTAAGTTGTAACTTTAGGTATTCCATTGTTGGCTTCTAGTACGGATATCTAAGTGTTATCTAATGTTAATGCTCGAAAGGAGATAAATATTAGTCCTATTAGTGCTTGTAAGAAGCTTAGTATTGGTCTTGCTAGCACTTGTAAGGAGCTAAGTATTAGTCTCATTTGTAATCAATTGCTCACATGAGCTATATTTGTAAGCTTCTTCAATATAAAAAGAAAGAGAAAAAGATCATTGAGTATCCCATTTTTTCTTCCATTCTTATTTACTTTTAACCTTTGAACAAGGTTACACCATGTTCATCTTTAATCTTAAAAGGTCTTAACTATTAATTATGATATTTTCTAATATAAATTATGGATGTCCCAAATATTTTGCATTTACACAACCCTAAAATTCAACTCAAGAATCAATAAATGTCTTGATAGATGAAAAAATGCACCTTAATCTTAAAACATCTATCATAATGCTAACTCGGCCTCATTGATAACAATTCAATGTAGTTGATTGAGCCATGCCACCTATTCGTGCAAGTTAACCAAACATATCCAAATGTAATAATGAAAGGACCACACACCTCAGACTAGTCAAGCCCTTACATGGAAGTTGATCAACTTTCTCCGATCACTACATAATTTTTTACTTTATATAATGTTAGTTAAGGAAAATTGAGATCACTAAACAAATTTTGTAACTAGTTACTTGAAACAAGAGTAATGCTTTGGTTCTCTTGGAAGATGGCTAAAAGGGCAAATATTGCACAAAATCATGCACTTTAACATATAAATAATGTTTTTACTCTCTATTAAGGAACAAAGTTAATGCAATAAAGTCATCCTTACTGCAAATTCAACAAAGTATCAAAGTCAAGGGGTAGAAGATATCTCCACATATTTCCTCATGGTAGTAATAATCACAGTTGATACATATATAAAGCATTGACAGTGAAAAAAGAAAATGAGAAAATGATCTATTGATAACAAGATCATTATTGATTCATAGTTTCATTCATATGAAGTGTTGATTAAAATTAAAGCTGATGAAGTGTGAGTTGCATGAGCAAAATGTTTATCATCATTGAGTAACAAAATCATTTTCTGATTCATGTTTCATAACACTTCAAAAGTACTCATCCTTCATGCTTCCAGCTTCTTATGTGCCTCATTGCAGACCAACATGCTATGCCCTTGCATCCAGTCGCCAAAGCATGCTTTGGTCAGAACCCAAAGATAGACCTCCACTATACTGAGAAATCTTGATGCTAGCCAGCATTTTGTAATTCTTATTATCTAGAATACTCATCTAAATATTTCAAAAGATATTTTTTTAACAGTTTCTATGCGAAAGAAATCTGGCTACCAATTCACTTGATCAAAATCAAAGCTAGATGGCATGTTTTGCAACTATCAAACTATGCAAACAAACAACATATACATTAGCCGACAAATATTTCTCGTTATAATTCAAATGTTTACAACCATCAAATTACTTATACAAATACTCGCTTTTACATGCACCCAAAAGAATGTTTTCAATCCACAGGTAGAAAAATTATCTTTTGGTCTGCACGTGTGGGGGATATTTTAGGCTAGCTTTTTATACAAAAAAAAAAGTCTCCAAATAGCTCTTTCATGGAAAAACCCGAATTTTGATATTAGTCTGTATTATTTGATAGCTCAAAAATTGATACAAAATACCCACCGATTGCAAATACAATAAGGAATATATAAGTAAGAGGGGTTTGTGAGAATAAATATTAAAACACTATAGGTAAGAAAAAAAAATATTAGACAGGGTAGACTTATTCTCTTTGTAAGAGGTATTTGTGAGAATAAATATTAAAATACTCTAGGTAAGAAAAAAAAATATTAGACAGGGTAGACTTATTCCTTCAAAGAGAGATCGCAGGAAATTACAGTCATCTAATTCAGCAAAAACAGTCCCTCTTAATATTACATGCCAAATTAACGTTGACATTACACTGATTTTCTTTCGTTAGAAGGTTCTCCATAAACCATACTACATAATCATTCCAACACTTTGACAAGCATCTTCTACAATTCCCATGGAAATACAAAAATTGATGTCCATGTCAATAGCCCGTGCTTTGAAGTATGCAGACAAATAAGATGTCCTCTAGAGAACAACATTTGTTTTTCTTACCGCTGAGGTGCCTTGAAAATTGCCTTTTGCAAGTACTCCAATTCAGCTATGCTCTCTTTAATATCATCAAGAGCACGGTGTGTCTTCTTCTTGGCAGGAGCATTTTTAGCATCTACATAGTCAGTAGGGCAAGATGTTTAAGAGATAAACCCAAGGTTTTTACCCATACACTATTCAGTCTGCTAGATTTCCAAAGTTATCAGATTCAGCTTCAATATAACCAGTTCTCATCTACAAATACTTATACAGTAATTTATCATACTGCATAGAGATTAATTTAATGAGTACACCTACAATTAATCCCGATAGTACCTTCTACTAACCATATCAGTGTCACAATAAATAATGTACCTATAGAAAATACACCAGATAAAGAAAGAAAGAAATAAGAGACTAATTGGTGCCATACCTTTTGGATACCAGCGAAAACACAATGCCTTGATGCTGCTAATATCAACAATTATATGGGAGAAAAATGCTGCAAGGTTTGGCATGTATTTCTGCAGAGAAAGACCAAGCAATAAAGAGAGTTATGCATGTGAAATTCAGAATAACATAGAATACAGCTTATGGCATATCTGATTAATTAGGACAGAAACTCGTGAAAAAGAAAAGCCCACACTTGAATTGCAAGCTGGTATTTGACTTTGTTCCACAGGGATGTGTCTGCCCACCTCCCAAAAATGGGCCAGGGACAGGGACGTCCCTAAGTCCCACCACCACCTGCAGGGGAGAACATCCCCGGGGGCACCTTCCACCACATACGCTGAAAAAAGTTTCTCTATGTCATATTGATTTGCTTCAAAGCTTTGAACAAACATACAGCACAATGGCATGTACAAATGGTAGACCTCGGAAGAAATAAGGAATATTTACACTGGTATTGGAGGCAAAATAGAGTCTAGACTATTAGAACAGCTGTTATTGTTTTTATTTACTTGGATACACGCTCTTTTATCTTATCTTTAGGAAGTTGGAGATCAAATATTCCTCACTTTGTACTTCACCAACACTTGGGCTTAGTAGAGAGTGGAGGAAGCAATGAGGGTATGGTGGTGGTGGATGTTATCAAGTTTTCATAAATGTTGAGTTTCCTCAGACTGCTGTAAAGAGTTTCCAAAAACAGAGAAGAAAATAAATAAAAGGATTCAAGAATGAAGATATTTCTGTCTTCAACTGTGAAGCCCTCATCATTTAGACCGGTCAGATTCCCCAGCTTCACCATTGGTTCTCTGAAGAACGAAGATTTATATTTATAATAAAAAGATATTTAGTTTAATTATTATGAATACTGTATATATATATATATATATATATATAAAGAGAGAGTTCACCACATACCAACCAAAAAGTTCTCAATCTGGCGAATACAATTAAAATCCCAAAAAAAATGCTTAAAGTCGTCAATAAGATTCATCTGTAAGAATGCATAAGATTTTAGTGTTTATTGAAAACCCTACAAAAATTTGATGTTTCGCTGTCCAGAAATTCCATTTGTTTTTCAAACAATAATAAAGATCTGCTGCATATCAGGGCAGGGTACGTAGGGGGAGCCAATGATGGCCATGACAGCACTCAAGTGCCAAGACCCCTTTACAAACCAACCTGAAACTGCCGCTGCCAAGTTTGACAATGAATGAAGCTATCAATGCCTTTTTGCATAGCCAAAAATGAAAAGCTCAAAGGATAGCCAACAAAATTGAACAGCAAAGGAGATGATTGTATGTTGACGGCTTTTCATTTCTGCTGATAGAGAAGACGACAATATCCCAAAAGCCATATAAGCAAGAGTAACTTAAGAGAAGCCAATGCAGAGACAAGCCCTTGCAAAACTAAGGTCAGAAACCATATCCTCTTCTTTCTTCCCCTTTCACCAAATCTACCTCAAATCTTGCCATGTCAACATCGATCCCTCCGACATCCGAGGATTGGTGCTTTAATATTAATTAAGTTGGAGGGGAAAATTTCACTTCCCCCAACATCATTGAAGATTGGGAGAGTAAACTCGTGATCAGCCTCTCCGGCTTGTCCATTGATCCACTTACCCTAAACTTCTTAAAACGGAGCTTGGGTTTTGCCTACACTCCCTCTCCCATTCCCAAGGTTGACTTTTTAATTGAAATCGAAAATGCAATTCAATCCCTCCCTCAACCGTTAGCAGATGAAATTAGGCAAGATTGTGCAGTAGCTCTTAGATATGCCAAATCCCTTCAACAAAATATTCCAAAAAATGAGATTGTGGCCTTCAAAAATCTCACAAAAAAATAATGACATTGTCATTATCAAAGCTGATAAAGGGAATGCTTCCATCATCCTTGACAAACAAGATTACAATTCTAAAATGCTTGACCACCTCTCTAATAGTGGGAGCTATAAAGCCCTCCCTCGTAACCCCATTTCGAAGATTGTAAAGAAAATCAATCTTGCCATTGCCCATTCATCGTTTAGTGATCGCACCAAGAAATGTCTCATCCCTCACAAGGATATCACCTCTCAAATTTATGGAGCCCCTAAAATTCACAAATTGGGTATCCCTCTTAGACCAATTGTTGACACCACCCATTCCCCCACCTACAAGCTAGCTGCCCATCTTGCTAACTTGTTATCCCCTCGAGAGGGGAAATCCAATAATTTCATCAAAGATTCTACCCACTTTGTAAATTTCATTCGAGACAAAAAGATGGAACAAAGTGAAATCCTTGTTAGCTTTGATGTTGTGTCCTTGTTCACCAAAGTGTCAGTCTATAACTCAATGGATATAATTAGATACAAAACCAATAATGACAAAATTGTTGGACTAATTGTCAACGTCTCCCTTCGGATTCGGGACATGGACTGACTGCCTCCTATGGATCCGTTTATCTCTAGCATTTGTATCGGGTGTTAACAGGGCAATCTTTTGGCAAAACAGCAAACATGTTCCAACAAATGGTATCAGAGTTGTGGTTGTGGGTTTGAATCCCCTCGGCTGACGTTGAGGGGGGGATTGTTGGACTAATCGCCAGCGTCTCCCTACAGATTCAGAACATGGACTAACCGCCTCCCGTGGATATGTTTATCTCTGGCATTTGTATCAAGCATTAACAGGTCGATATTTTGGCGCAACGGCAAACGTGTTCCAACAGAAATTGCCTCACTTGTTGAGTTATGCTTATGTTCCACTTTCTTTTATGAGCAAGCTCACGGAGTGGCAGTGGACTCTCTTTTATCCCCAGTTGTAGCCAACCTTTACATGGAACACTTTGAGGAAATTGCTCTCAACTCCTTCCCCCTCAAACCCAAATGGTGGAAGCATTATGTTGATGACACAAATGTTTGTTGGCCTCGTGGCCTTGAACAATTAGAACTCTTCCATTCTCACTTAAATAGTATAGTGTCATGTATCCAATACACTAAAGAATTGATGGTTCCCTCACTCGCAGTGATTTTGGAAAATCCACCCACACTAACCTTTACCTACATGTTAGGTTCCTAATATTTCATCCAATGTTATGACCCTAATATCATATATCCTATGTATAATGAGTTAAGCACTTGTGGCATGCTTAACCTTAACATTAGTTTTAGTTAATACTTTAAATACTCTTTATTAGGATGAAGGGGTATGTCCCTTCATGATTAAACCTATAAATAAAGGAGAGATGTTCCTCCCAAATCATCATATCATCAATTATTCAATTCATATCATATTTTTTATTATTGGAGGTAACTCCCTCGAAGTGGTCTACTATATTTCTGATTTTTTCAAATATTTCCAAGAAATATCATAAGTGGTATCAAAGCTACGATTTGGGCCAACATTTTGTTTCCACCATAACTTCCAAACCAATGCGAATTTGGGTCTGATTTTTTTTGGGTTTTGAGGTATGTAGTATATAAGCTCTCAAAAAAAAGGCTTCTAAGGCAAGTACTCTTAACATTTATTGATACTTTATTGTTTTTGATTAATTTCCTCAATAGGCCAAAAAAATTGGAATTTTTTTTTTAAAATTACATTTTTGGAAAGCTTATCAAAAATTAAGTAGGGTATGTTCTTTGTAATTTACTATTAAAAATAAAATAAATTCTTTAATTTAGTGGTCAAAGTTTAGTCAAAATTTTCATTATTTTGCTCTATAGACAGCAATTTTTGGAATTTAAAAAATATATATTTTTTGGAAACCTTACAAAAAATTAGTTAGGGCTAATTCTTTGTAATTTACTATTAGACATAAAATAAGCTCCTTAATTTAGTGGCCAAGTTTTAGTCAAACCAAACAATTTCAAAACCTGTCTTAGCATATGTTCTAAATTTTTATGGTTACACTCACACTAGATACTATCCTCCCTCAATTAATAAAGAAGAATATATAGTTCAAAATAAAAACAAACTTGAATCCATGTCAGCTTTAGGACTAGAGGGCTCTTTTATGAATGAGGAAACCGATGACCATCTTTATTGTCCACCAACAAAAATTGAGGGAATAATTCCACCAGATTGTGAAAAAGTGGTACATGTCATTAAGAATAAATGATTTGACCCATTTTCAACATCCTATAAATGATTTGACCCATTTTCAACATCCTTAAATGAGGGATTATGTAGGTTTGAAAAAGTAATACTATAAGAATTAAGGGGTTCAAAAAGCCACTAGGGTGGGTACAACCCTAATAAACAAAATCAAGGAATAGGTGAATCTTTTCAAGGTTCAAAATTAAAATTACCCAAAATAGATATATGTAAGTTTGATGGTACAAATGTAACTTCATGGATAAGTCTCATGGAACAATATTTTAAACTCCATAAAATATCGGATGATGCAATGGTTGGCATAGCCTCCCTACATTTAGAATTTGATCCTTATCAATAGCCCGCTATGAGCAACCATGGAAGGGGAGCTATTTTACCCAACTTGCAAATTTAAAACAAATAGGGTCTATAGCAAAATACAATGTTGAATACATGAGATTGGCAATTCAAACTCAAGATCTGACACCTTATCAAAGGCTACAACTCTACATCAATGGACTTAATGAACAAATTAAACACGATGTTCATTTATTGGAACCTTGTACAGTTAGAAAAGCAATGCAACAAGCATTACATATTGAGCAAAGAAACCTCACTACAAAAAGATCAACACAAGGCGAAATAGTAGGATGGAAAGATAAAAATGTCGTTAATCCTACTTACAAAAATGGGGCTAACCTTTTTAGCCCAAAACAAATAACTAAGCCCTCTCCTCAACAAGAGGCAAAGAAAAAAGAAAAAGGTCTATGTTGGCATTGTGATAGCAAATGGTCTAGGGGCCATAAATGTGGTAATAAGGAGAAGAGACTAATGATTATTGAGAATAAGGTTGAAAACGAGGAAGTATCTATAGAAAAACCAAATATGGAACTAAAGAGTGAAAATTTAGAGGAAAAAGATAGTGCAACTATCTCATTACATGCATTGAATGGAACAAGAACACCACAAACACTTAAAGTTTCTGATTATATAAAAAAGAGAAAGGTAACAGTGTTGATCAATATAGGTAGTACACAACTTTATTGATAGAAGATTAGCTCATGAGCTTAATTGTTTTGTATATCCAATCTTTAACTTCCAAGTCATGATAGCTGATGGAAAACAAATCTCTTTTGGTGGGACATGTCATCATATAAAACTTTCAATGGGAAATTACCATCTAGATTCAGAAATGTTTGCTATTCCAATAGGAGCAGATGTAGTTTTAGGAGTACAATGGCTTAAACAGTTGGGAACAATGTCCTTCAATTTTCAAGAATTATTTATGAATTTCAACTCTAATGGACAAAATTATAAACTTATAGGAGTAACATCACCACCAACTCAAATTATTAGCTCCCATAGGATGAAAAAATTAATTAAGAAAGGTTCATATGGTCTAGCAGCACAACTAAATTTTATACAAGCACAAGATGTGAAAACTCGACATCCACGAGAACTTCAAGATATCATTCAAAAACACCAACAATTTTTTATAGAACCTAAGGGTCTACCTCCAATTAGAGACCATGATCATACCATTGAATTAATACCTGGAAGCATTCCTCCTAACATTAGACCTTATCGCTATCCTTATGAACAAAAGAAAGAAATTGAAAATATTGACAAGGAAATATTGGATTCAGGAATTATTTATCCTAGTAAAAGTCCCTATTCATCTGAAACATTGAATGTGAGAGAGATCCTTCTTCTTCTTTGGCTCAGGAGCAGAATCTGATTTTCTGTCTCTATTCCTCTTGAAATTGCCTTTTCTCCCTTCTCTTCCTTTCCTTCTGGAAGTTTGAGCAGCAAGAACATGATTGTCTTCATTATGAGAGCTTCGACCATTCCCTCTTGCTACCAACCTGGATTCTTCTTGAATGCAATCAGCCCTAAGGCAATCAAACTTAGGCAATTTAGATCTTCCACTACTGCTTTGGATAAAGGGCTCCCAAGATTGAGGAAGACCATTAAGTGCCAACATAACTAGATCTCTATCTTCAACTATATCTCCAATGGCATATAGTTGATCTTTCAACTCAGCAACCAACAATTTTTTATAGAACCTAAGGGTCTACCTCCAATTAGAGACCATGATCATACCATTGAATTAATACCTGGAAGCATTCCTCCTAACATTAGACCTTATCGCTATCCTTATGAACAAAAGAAAGAAATTGAAAATATTGACAAGGAAATTTTGGATTCAGGAATTATTTATCCTAGTAAAAGTCCCTATTCATCTGAAACATTGAATGTGAGAGAGATCCTTCTTCTTCTTTGGCTTAGGAGCAGAATCTGATTTTCTGTCTCTATTCCTCTTGAAATTGCCTTTTCTCCTTCTCTTCCTTTCCTTCTGGAAGTTTGAGCAGCAACAACATGATTGTCTTCATTATGAGAGCTTCGACCATTCCCTCTTGCTACCAACCTGGATTCTTCTTGAATGCAATCATCCCTAAGGCAATCAAACTTAGGCAATTTAGATCTTCCACTACTGCTTTGGATAAAGGGATCCCAAGATTGAGGAAGACCATTAAGTGCCAACATAACTAGATCTCTATCTTCAACTATATCTCCAATGGCATATAGTTGATCTTTCAACTCAGTGATCTTCATGAAGAAGGAGATGACTGAATCTCCTTTAGCCATCTTTATGTGATGGACCTATTGTCTCAAGGAAAGCACTCTGCTAGTGTTGTTGATCTCATACAAGCCTTGAAGAGTCTCGAACATGACTTTGGTTGCCTTCATCTTGGATATAATTGGCACAAGATGATCCTTCACGAAATCTATCAAGATCTTCCTAGCCTTAGTGCCATTCTTCTTCCATTGAGTTTTCTCCGCCTCATCGGATGGCTCGGGTACATTATTCTCCATGAAATCGAGAAGATCATTTTCTTCCAATGCAATAAGAACTTTGAATTTCCAAGAGGTGAAGTTCGATGCACCATCAAGCCTATCTTCAACCTTGAGTCCGTTCACCATTTTCGATGCTTAGATAGACTCCATTAGATGAGAAGAAGAGAAGAATACTTTGCTGCTTAAACAAATCTGTTCTTGATCTTGCTTAAACCCGCTCTGATACCATGTTAATTTTAGACCAGAAATGAAGATAAATAGCAATACACAAAAAAATGAACAATAGAACACAGCAAATACTCTGGGAAAACCACCCTTCTCGAGGGAGAAAAACCCAGCCAAAATTTATCTCCTAAATATTGAATTGAATGAGCAGAAATTTGCTTACAATCTTAGGTCAAGTTCAAGGCCAATATGATGCAATAATAAATCGCACCTCTCTTAGATGCAAAATACACAATGATAATAATCTCTCCTTGATATTGATCTGCACAAAGCAATATTATACTTTGTTGTAGAAGTACGAACTCCTTGATGGCATGCAAATGTCTTGAGAATTATATTGATGATCTAATGAATGAGCAATGCCTTCAATATATACAAGGTGAGATGGCAATTCATCTTGAGTCGGCTACTGTCATCAAACAAGACGTCTTTTTGATGTTGAATGGTCAGCCTCTTTCACAAATCAATGCGTCTCTTTAGTCGACCTTATTTGAATAAATAAAATATAAAAAATATTATTTGAAGAGAGGCATCACTTCACCAAAGTCGGCCTCATTGAGTTATTTAATATATTTCAAATTTATAGAAGAAAGAAATCTCCCGCCACCACTACTATATACATCAACCCTCCCTCTTAGCTAGGGAGATGTCTTTCCAAATATCCATGTCATGGAGTCTCTCAACATGACACCCACAATGGCTACACCCATGTGTGGAAAAGGGTTCATCACGGAGTCACTCATGATATCATCATGGAGTCACTCAACATGGCATCCACCATGGCTACTCCCATGTGTGGAAAGGAACATTTGCACAAGTTCCTATCACGGAGTCACTCAATGTGATGTCGTCATTGCGTCTCTCAACATGACGTCCACCATGGCTACTCCCATGTGTGGAAAAACACAAGTACAAAGGATTCATCACGGAGTCTCTCAACGTGAGTCTCTCAACATGACATCCACCATGGCTACTCCCATGTGTAGAAAGAACCACATCTCCGTCTCAGAGAAATTTGCATTATAGCAAATAGCAAAGATCACTAATGTTGAGTCTCCCTCTCAGCAAGGGCAACATTCTCCACAACTCCAAGCTTGTCTCAAAAATGTGCAAACTTCACTCTGCAGAGAGGCTTGGTGAGAATATCAGTCGTCTGATCATCAGTGCAAATATACTTGAGTTGAATTGCTTTCCTCAGCACCATATCTCTGATGTGATGATATTTGATCTCCACATGTTTTGTCCTGTCATGAAACACTGGATTGACAGATAGCATCACATAGCTTTGATTGTCACTATGAATCACAGTCGGCTCCAATGTTTGCCCAAACAAACCTGCAAGGAGCTTTCGAAGCCACACTGCTTCTCGAGCTGCTACACATGCTGCAATATATTCAGCCTCTGCAGTGCTTAGTGCTACAGAAGTCTGCTTCCTGCTACACCAAGAAATCATGGCAGACCCCCAACTGAAGCAACATCCAAAGGTGCTCTTCCTGTCAGCTACACTCCCAGCCCAATCACAATCAAAATAGCCTTGTAACTTTAGATCTGCACAGGAAGTATATCTCAAGCCATATCCTACTATGCCACACAAGTATCTCAAGATATGCTTTGCTGCAACTAGATGAATTTGCCTTGGTTCACACATGAACTGACTGAGAGCACTCACCGCATAGCAAATGTCCGGTCTAGTATTGACTAGATACATAAACGATCCAATCAACTGTCTGTACATGGTGGGATCTACCAGATCTAAACTAGTCGCAGAATCACTCAATTTCTTCAAATTTGTTTCCATAGGTGTAGACATGGACTTGCAATCCATCATCCCAAATCTCTTCAAGATGTCTATGGTGTATTTCCCTTGACTTAGAATAATCTCATTGGGTCTCTGCCACACTTCCAATCCTAGAAAGTAATGCATAAGACCTAGATCCTTCATCTCAAACTCAGAGTCTAACTCCTTGCATTTGACAATGAGATATTTTGCTCCAGTAAGAAATAAATCAACATAAAGAACCAATATTAAAGCCTCACCATCAACTACCTTGAAGTAAAGATTGGAATCTACATCATTCTTGGAGAATCCCAAGCTCATCAAGTATTGATCAATCCTCTCATACCAAGCACGAGGTGCCTACTTAAGGCTGTACAGTGCCTTCTTCAATCTGCATACATGAGACTCCTTCCCATGAATTACAAAACCACTGGTTGCTCAATGTATACTTCTTCAATTACGCCATTAAGAAATGCAGTCTTTACGTCCATTTGATAGAGCTTCTAGCCTTTAGCAGATGCAATAGCTATAATAGTCCTGATAGATGTATATCAAGCAACAGGAGCAAATGTCTCCTCATAATCTATTGCCTCCTTCTAAGAGAATCTTCTTGCCACAAATCTTGCTTTGTACTTCTCAATGCTCCCATCAGCTGCATGCTTGATCTTGAAGAGCCACTTGGAGGACACAACTAATTTCCCTTCAGGTCTTGGTACAACATCCCAAACATCATTCTTGATAATGGATTGATATTCTTTTGTCATAGCATCTCTCCAAACCTGCTGATTTGATGCCTCCTCAAAACTGGAAGGCTCGGACTCAATGATGTGACTCAACAACGCCACATAACCTGGAAACTTCTGCAGTCTCTTGCTTTCTTTGAATGTTCCTCAAGGAAATGCATACTTCTCTGCCTCTTGCATAGTTTTTCTAGCCCATAGAGGTCTCTTTCAACCTATAGCAATGTCTCTCAAACCATCACTAAGTTCTATGCGATCAACTGGATCACTAGATTCTTCTGGTTCAGTAGACTCCCTCTGAATCTCAGGAGTATGATCAAGAGAAATGTCCATATCCTGAGGTGTCTCCTGTTCTTCACTGTCTATTTCCATGTAAGACCCTTTAGATCTTTTGAAGGCTACTTCCTCTTCAAAAGATACATCCCTGCTGATCTCAATTTGTTTCTACCCTGAAATGTAGATCCTGTAGGCCTTTGAAGACTCACTATAACCCACAAATATTCCTCTCTAACCTAATGGTTCTAGTTTAGATCTTATCTTTAGACACATGAATATAAACAAGACAACCAAATATTCTTAAATGACTAACCTCAGGTTTCACACCTGTGAATGCCTCTTCAGGATTCATGTTTTCCAATATTCGATGAGGGCTTCGGTTTTGAACATACACTGCAGTTCTAGAAGCTTCTGCCTAAAGAAAGGTTTGTAGATCTTGATCACAAATCATAGCTTTGGCTGCCTCAACTATGGATCTATTCTTTCTTTCTACAACTCCATTTTGCTGAGGATTGTATGGAACACAGAACTCCCTCTTGATCCATGCCTAAATGCAGAAATTACGAAAAACCTCCAAAAGTGTATTCTCCTCCATTATCAGATCTCAGAACCTTGATCCTTTTCCCGGACATATTTTCAACTTGAGCCTTGAATTCTTTGAATTTATCAAGTACTTCTTTAGACTCCTTAGACTTCAAAAAGTAAATCCAAGTCTTTCGAGAATAGTCATCAATGAAAATCACATAATACCAAAATCCACTCAAAGATGCCACAGACATTGGACCACATAAATCAAAATGAACAAGATCTAGAATTCCTTTAGATCTACTTTCACTACTATGAAAAGGACCCTTAGTATTCTTACCCAGTGCACATCCTCTACAAGTGCCATCATGCTCCTGACTAAGGTTTGCAAGACCAGTAACCATCTTCTCCATGGATGGAAGAGCTCTAAAGTGTAGGTGAGCAAGTCTCCTATGCCATAGCTCACTTGAATTGGTAGAGTCATGCAACAATGCTTGAACTGGATGAATAGAAAGTCTGTATAGGCTCTCTTGACAGACACCAATCACACAGGTTGTTTTTATGCTAGACTTCTTCGACCAAGCAAGAACTTTTCCTTCAAAAAATGCAACTTGATACCCTGTGTCCTCCAATGCTGAAATTGATACAAGATCTCTCTTGATTCCTGGTACAAACAAGACATCACTCAAATGAAGAGGGATGCCAGAATCTAGACAAAGAGAGGTGGCTCCAGCTATTGATCTTATAATGGTAGCGGCAAGAGATTCTTTCTCTCAAGCGAATTTAATATTTAAATATTCATTTGATGTCGACCCTTGTGAAAGGGTGTCTCATTACAAACAACATTTTATATTTGATTTATTTCAAATAAAGGCCGACTTAACAAAAAAATCGCATGGGAGAAAGAGATGTGATGTTTCAAGAAGAGGTTGACTTCTCGAGTAAAGTCATATTGCTTGTGAGAAGACATTTTCATCTTGTATATATAGGGTCGCTACTCTCTCTCTCACATATTCATTAATTCAATTCATCCAAGACAAGTTCGCATATAAGAGGAATTTGATTCTACAGCAGATCGAGCTTTTGATTCAAGGAGATCGATATCATTTATTTGCTTCTAAGAGAGAAGCTTTATCGGCCTTGTGTTTGGCCATATTGTAAGCAAATTGCTATTCATTTTCATTCAATACATAAGTGATATATTGTTGTTGGGTTTTCTCCCTCAAGACGGAGGGTTATCCCAAGGTATATGCTATGTTATTTTGTTTAGAATTGTTCTTATTTCTGCTTAAATTAAATCTGGTCATAAAACTAACATGGTATCAAAGCGGGTTTAAGCAAGATCGTGATCAAATTTGTGTAAGCAGCAAAATTTTCATCTCTTCTTCTTATCCAAGGGAGTCTATCTTAACTACGAAAAATGGTGAACGGACTCAAGGTTGAAGATAGACTTGATGGTGCCTCTAACTTCACCTCTTGGAAGTTTAGAGTTCTTATTGCATTGGAAGAAAATGATATTCTCGAGTTCTTGGAGGGTGAGCTGCCTGAACCTTCCGATGAGACTAAGAAGACAAAATGGAGGAAGAATGGCACAAAGGCCAAGAAGATATTGATTGATTCCGTGAAGGATCATCTTGTGCCTATTATCTCCAAGTTGAAGACAGCTAGAGAGATGTTCGAGACCTTGGAGGGATTGTATGAGATCAATAACACCAGCAGAGCTCTTTCCTTGAGGCAACAGCTACATCACATCAAGATGGCAAAAGGAGATTTAGTCATCTCCCTCTTTATGAAGATCACTGAGTTGAAGGATCAACTTTATGCCATTGGAGACATAATTGAAGATAGAGACTTAGTCATGTTGGCACTTAACGGTCTTCCTCAAACTTGGGAGCCTTTTATCCAAAGGTATCAGTGGAAGATCTAAGCTACCAAAGTTTGATCGCCCTAGGGAAGATTGCATTCAAGAGGAATCCAGGTTGGCAACAAGAGGTAATGGTCGAAGCTCTCACAATGAAGACAATCATGTTCTTGCTTCTCAAACTTCAAAGAGGAAAGGAAGAGAAGGGAGAAAAGGTAATTTCAAAAGGAATAGAGACAGGAAATCGGATGTTGCTCCTGAATCTAAGAAGAAGGATCTCTCCCATATTCAGTGCTTCAAATGTGACAAGTATGGTCACTATGCTAGAGATTGTGCAACAAGACCAAAGCAACATGCTTCTACTACGGATGTGGATGATGTCTCTCCTCAGAAGGAATCAAGAGATAACTCAAGTGGATTTCTATTTATCTCTGCCCTATCAAGCAATGTTCCAACCGATAGTAACACATGGTTGATTAATAGTGGCACTTCTCAGCACATTACAGGATATAGAGAGCATCTTTCAGATTTGGTGGAAAGAGAAACCAACATTCAAGTAATAATCGAAGATGATGCTTGCTATTCAGTGAAAGGTGTTGGAGCCACCTCTCTTCACCTAGATTTCGGCATCCCTCTTCATTTGAGTGATGTCTTGTTTGTACCAGGTATCAAGAGGAACCTTGTGTCAATTTCAGCCTTGGAGGACAAAGGATATCAAGTTGCATTTTCTGAGGGAAAAGTTCTTGCTTGGCCGAAGAACTCTATCATCAAGACAGCCCGAGTGATTGGTGTTCGGCAAGAGAGTCTATCTAGACTTTCCATTCATTCAATTCCAGCATTGTTGCATGATTCCACCAATTCAAGCGAGCTTTGGCATAGGAGGCTTGCTCACCTTCACTTCAGAGCTCTTCCATCCATCGAGAAGATGGTTACTAGCCTTCTGAAACTCAGTCAAGAGCATGATGGTACTTGTAGAGGATGTGCAATGGGTAAGAATACTAAGGGTCCTTTTCATAGTAGTGAAAGTAGATCAAAATGTATTCTAGATCTTGTTCATTCTGATTTGTGTGGTCCAATGTATGTGGCATCCTTGAGTGGTTTTTGGTATTATGTAATTTTCATTGATGACTACTCTAGAAAGACTAGGATTTATTTTTTTAAGTCTAAGGAATCTGAAGAAGTACTTGAGAAATTCAAAGAATTTAAGACTCAAGTTGAAAATTTGTCCGAGAAGAGGATCAAGGCTCTAAGATTTGATAATGGAGGAGAATACACTTCTGGAGGCTTCCGTAATTTCTGCATTGAGGCAAGGATTAAGAGGGAGTTTTGTGTTCCTTACAATCCTCAGCAAAACGGAGTTGCAGAAAGGAAGAATAGATCCATAGTTAAAGCAGCCAAAGCTATGATCCATGATCAAGACTTACAAACCTTCCTTTGGGCAGAAGCATCCAGAACTGTAGTGTATGTTTAGAATCAAAGCCCTCATCGAATATTGGGAAATATGACTCCTGAAGAAGCATTTACAGGTGTGAAACCTGAGGTTAGTCATTTGAGAATATTTGGTTGTCCCATTTATATTCATGTGCCTCAAGATAAGAGATCTAAGTTAGAACCATCTGGCAAAAAAGGAATATTTGTGGGTTACAGTGAATCTTCAAAAGCCTACAGGATTTACATTCCAAGACAGAAACAGATAGAGATCAACATGGATGTCTCTTTTGAAGAAGATGTTGCATTCAAAAGATCTAAAGGTTCATACATGGAGATAGATAATGAAGACCAGGAGACTCCTCAGGACATGGACGTTGATCATACTCCTGAGATTCAGAGGGAGTCTACTGAACCAGAAGAGGATATTGATCCAGTTGAGCCTTTGGAATCAACTGATGGGCCAAGAGATATTGTCATAGGGCGAAAGAGACCTCTATGGGCTAGGCAAACTATGCAAGAGGCAGCAAAGTTTGCAACTCCTAGAGGCACATTCAGAGAAAGCAAAAGACCACAGA
Source organism: Sequoia sempervirens (assembly GCA_007258455.2). Classification (NCBI taxonomy): domain Eukaryota; kingdom Viridiplantae; phylum Streptophyta; class Pinopsida; order Cupressales; family Cupressaceae; genus Sequoia; species Sequoia sempervirens. The sequence goes on from VDFB02032548.1 coordinate 21,105, forward strand.
AGTGTAGAATTCCGGACCAATTTTTTTTCAATTTTGATTACAATAAGCAATGCAACACACATCTGTTAGGGTTAGCTCTTAAACCAAAACGATGCAGAATACAACTCTAACCAAGGATGTACACCAGGATCCCGAGTTGGGCAAGGTGTGAGCATATAATCAGAGGATCTCTATGCACTATTGAACTGAGTAACTCTAACCAAGAATGTGTCGAGAGATGGCGAGCATATGGTCAGAGGATCCCTACAAGCTATCAACTGAAAGTAACTCTAACCAAGAATGTGTCGGGAGATGGCGAGCATATGGTCAGAGGATCCATGAAATGAAATGACGGCCCAACCGATCAGCAACATGATATTACAATGCAAGTTTAGAATGTAAATAGGCGGCAAGCCAGCCTCTTCCACTTATTCAGCGGGTATTACAATGAGTAAAAGTAGAAGATAGAAGAGAATGCTGACAGTACTATTGTTCAGCTTACAATGAAATAGAACGCCTGCCAGGAACCATAAGATTAGAAGCTTCCCAATGCTGCAATAATGAAATAAGATCTCTCCAAAGCTTAATAAGACTTTCCAGTCACAAACCCTTCACCCAAAAGCAATTACCTAAATCTGATATGACAGAACATGGGCTGAAAATGCATAACCAGCAACAAAGAACCCTACTAAAATGCACGTATCTCACTCTAGACTCACCCAAATGACTCCAAATCAAATGCATTAGCATCCTATAATAATGGCGCCCAAGTTACAACAAAGAAAGCCACCCCAAAGCCTTGATATTATTTTGCACACATCCCAATGCTTCTCTTGAGAGGTACAGCCTACAAAGCGGAGCGATTTGCCTTGGAAAAATCATAATCTTCAAATAAAAATCTGTAAATTAGCACAAAGAGTTGCCCCACATAGAGAAAGCGATGGCAACAATACCTAGAATGATTATATTTGTATTTTCTGAAATATAGGCAAAAAGAACATTCAGCACCTTGAAGTCAACAACATCAAAAATTCACTAGCATGCTCCAAATGAACTACAAAATGCATAATAACTTCTACAATGCAACTTCTCACTGCAAAACTCACTCAACTACAACTAACTCTCCACTAGTTGCTATCTTTCAAGCAAGAAGTTGAGCCAAGGCTAGGAGGCATACATTCCTTGAAGCAATCCTGATACCATTCCAGCAGCATAACTTTATTGAAGACATGAGATAAAAAAAAGAAGAGAATAAGTCTCCTTATAAACTCAGCAAGGAATCTCCAGAAGCTTCTAGAAGGGGCGCCCTAATTTTCAAATTTGAAATAATCTTTATTTCCCTCCAGGAATGGCATCCCTTTTTCTTCAAGCAATATTTGACCCCTTTAATAATTTGAAAATCCATCTTGTCTCTCAAGTTGGCATCCCTTTTCTCAAGATGATTTTTGACCTTAGAAAAATATAAAATTACCTCCTAATGAGGCGTCCTCCCTTGAAGTCCCCCTTTTTAAAAACAACTTGAAGTGATGAAGCTAGGCCAAAGGGTCAACATTAAAATATAACATTATTTAAATCAACTTACTTATCTCTCCAAAAAGCATCCAAAGGCCAAAAATTAGCAAACCAACTAAACTGGCTAAAGAAGTGAGCCAACTGCATTGAAAACCACAGGACCACTGCCAGAAATAGAATTTACTAAAAATAGTAAATGCCTGAAGGTGCTCGGAATCGCACTACAAGTCATACCAGTGCGAAGTTCTCTGAGAACCCAGAAAGAATCCGCAATTCAATCTCCAAACTTCGAGCAACAACATCCTCCAAAACAGGAAACCTTAATTTTACCCTCCGAGTAGCCTACGGGTCTCCAGAATAGGTTGACGGTCAACTGAATTGATCACGCTCGAGAAGGGGACATTACAAGAAGTTTTCAGGCTATGTAGTATTAATGAGTCATATCATTGAGTCTGAGCCTTCCAGTGTTGAGGAAGCATCAAGTCAGCAAATATGGAGAGATGCTATGGCTAAAGAATATCAATCTATTATCAAAAATGATGTTTGATATATTGTACCGAGACCTGAAGGGAAATCAATTGTATCTTCTAAATGGCTTTTCAAGATCAAGCATGCAGCTGATGGAAGCATTGAGAAGTACAAAGCTAGACTTGTGTCTAGAGGATTCTCTCAGAAAAAGGGAATAGATTATGAAGAAACTTTTGCTCTGGTTGCTCGTTATACATCCATCAGACTATTATTGCTATTGCAGCTAAGGGATGGAAGCTACATCAGATGGACGTGAAACAACATTCCTTAATGGTGTAATTGAAGAAGAAGTATACATTGAGCAACCTGATGGCTTTGTGATTCATGGGAAGGAGTCTCATATTTGTAGATTGAAGAAGGCTTTGTATGGCCTTAAGCAGGCTCCTCGTGCTTGGTATGAGAGGATTGATCGATACTTGATGAGCTTGGGCTTCTCCAAGAATTATGCTAATTCAAATCTTTACTTCAAGGTAGTTGATGGTGAGGCTTTAATCTTGGTTCTTTATGTTGATGATCTATTTCTTACGGAGCAGAATATCTCATTATCAAATGCAATGAGTTAGCTTTTGAATTAGAGATAAAGGATCTAGGTTTTATGCATTACTTTTTGGAATTGGAAGTGTGGCAGAGACCCAATGAGATAATTCTAAGTCAAGGGAAATATACCATAGACATCTTGAAGAGATTTGGGATGATAGATTGCAAATCTATGTCCACACCGATGGAAACAAATTTGAAGAAGTTGAGTGAGTCTGCAGCAAGTTCAGATCTGGTTGATCCCACTAAGTACAAACAGTTGATTGGATCGTGAAATATTCCGAGCCAATTTTATTTTATTTTTTTTGCAATGCGATTACAAACAACATGCACCCGTTAGGGTTAGCAAATAACTAAACAATGCAGAATTCAACTCTAACCAAGGATGTACACCAGGATCCCGAGATGGGCAAGGTGTTAGCATGTGGTCAGAGGATCTCGATGCAATGCACAAACTGAAATAACCCTAACCAAGAGTGCGCTAGGTGACAGCGTGCATATGGTCAAAGGATCTTATGCATTTCAGAACAAGCAACTCTAACCAAAAATGTGTCCAAAGTGGACGATCATATGGTCAGAGGATCCCTATCACTAATATTGCTGAAAGTAACTCAACACCAAGTATGTGCTACTCAATCCAGGATGGAGATGAGGCGACCATATGGCAGAGACATTAAACTATATTGCAACACAAAGTAAATAGGCGGCAAGCCAGCCTCTTCCACTTGTTCAGTGGGCAATACAAGTATGAGATTAGCAAGAATAAGAAAGATGCTGACAGTACTACTGTTCAGCTTACAATATATTGAAGAATGTCTGCCAAGAGCACAAGATTAGAGCTGCAAAGTGCTGCAACAAAATAGAAGATTCTCCCTTGCTTAACAACTGCTCCAAGACCAAAATATCCACTCAAAGACCAATTTCAATGTTCTGATTTGTGACAGACCTGCTCCAGAAAAGCTAAAACAGCAACACAAAAATTCATTAAACTACTCACTACTCCCTCAAAACTCCACCAAATGACCCCAAACCAAATGCAAATGACTCCTAGAACATGGGCGACCAAGTTGCAAACAAAAAACTACACCCAAACCCCCACCATTATTTAACACGCTTCCCAATACACTCCAAAGAGGGCCTACCTGGCAAAAAGGGGCGATTTTCTTTATAAATTCAATCTCTCAATATTAAAATCTGCAAATTGGCACAAAGGGGCGCCCAACCTAAAGAAGATGAAAAGTGCATTACCCAGAACGAAGATATTTTTATTTTTCAATATATGAGTGAAAACTACAAATCAGCTATGATATCAACAACTCTAGAAAATGATATGAAATGCAAATAACTGAACTACAAAGCATTAACTCAAACAACAATGCAATCCTCACTACAAAATGCACTCAAAACAAGCAAACCTCTCCCCTAGGTGCTATCTCACAAGCACGAAGTCGAGCCAAGCTAGGAGGCATTCATTCCTCGAAGCAGTCCATCACCATTTCGGCAGCATAACATTACTCAAGATATCAGATAATCCAAATGAAGACCCACAACCTCCTTTTATAACTTTGTGAAGACTCTCCAGAAGCTTCTAGAAACCCTAACTTTTCAAATTTGAAATAACTTCAATTCCCTCCAAGATAGGCGTCCATTTCAAGCATGTGTTTTTTGAATTTTAGAAAATAAAGAAATATCTTCATGAGGCACCACCCCTCAAAGTCCCCCTTTTTAACAACTTAAAGTTGCTTCACTAGGCCAAGGGGTCACAATAATAAAATATAACTTTAAAACATAACATTTTAAAATCAACTAGATATCTCACCAAAAATGCTTCCCAAGGTCAAGATTGATCAAACCAACAGGACTGACTGAAGATGAGAGCCAACCGTGCCGAAGCCAACAGGACCACTGCCAGAAATAGAATTTACTAAAAATAGTAAATTCATGAAGGTGCTCGGAATGCCAAGAAAAACACATCACCGCGAAGCTCACGAAAAACCCAGAAGGAATCCGTAGTTCAATCACCAATCCGCGAGCAAAAGAAACCTCCAACCAAGAAACCCTAATTTCACCCCCAAGAAGCCTACGGGTCTCCAGAATACACCAACGGTCAACAGAAAAAGTCATGCTCGAGAAGGGGACATTACAGATCGTTGATGTATCTAGTCAATACTAGACCAGACATTTGCTATGCAGTGAGTGCTCTCAATCAATTCATGTGTGAACCAAGGCAAATTCATCTAGTTGCAGCTAAGCATATCTTGAGATACTTGTGTGGCACAGTTGGATACGGCCTAAGATATACTTCCAGTGTAGATCTAAAGTTGCAAGGCTATTCTGATTCTGATTGGGCCAGGAGTGTAGCTGATCATAAGAGCACCTCTAGATGTTGCTTTAGCTTGGGGTCTACGATGATTTCTTGGTGTAGCAGGAAGCAGTCTTCAGTGGTACTAAGCACTACAGAGGCCGAATATATTGCAGCATGTGTAGCAACTCGAGAAGCAGTGTGGCTTTGGAATCTCCTTGCAAGATTTTTTGGACAATCATTAGAGCCAACTATTATTCATTGTGACAATCAAAGTTGCGTGAATATCTATCAATCCAGTGTTTCATGACAAAACAAAACATGTTGAGATCAAATACCATTACATCAGAGATATGGTATTGAGGAAAGCTATTCAGTTGAGATATATTTGCACTGATGATCAAACAGCTGATATTCTCACCAAGCCTCTCTCCAGAGTGAAGTTTGTGCATTTTCGAGACAAGCTTGGAGTTGTGGAGAATGAAGCCCTTGCTGAGAGGGAGACTCAGCATCAGTGATCTTTTGAGATTTGCTATAATGCATCTTTCTCTATGACAGAGAAATTTGAGGTGAAAGCCCTTGTTAATGCATTTTTCTCTGAGACGAAGAAATTTGAGGTGAAAGCCCTTGTCCATCTCTGAGACGGAGATGTGGTTCTTTCCACCCTCTGGGAGTAGGCATGGTGGATGTCATGTTGAGAGACTCCATGACAACATCACATTGAGAGACTCTATGATGACTCCCTTGTACTTGTGTTTATCCACCCTTTGGGAGTAGCCATGGTGGACATCATGTTGAGAGACTCCATGATGATATCACGTTGGGTGACTCCGTGATGGGCACTTGTACACATGTTTCCTTCCACTCATGGGAGTAGCCATGGTGGATGTCATGTTGAGTGACTCCATGACGATATCACGTTGAGTACCTCTGTGATGAGCTCTTCTCCACAAATGGGTGTAGCCATTGTGAGTGTCATGTTGAGAGACTCCATGACATGGATATCTGGAAAGATATCTCCCTAGCTAAGAGGGAGTGTTAATGTTATAATGGTAGTGGTGGGAGATTCTTTCTCTCAAGCGAATATAATATTCAAATATTCATTTGATGCCGACCTTTGTGAAAGGGTGTCTCATTACAAACAACATTTTATATTTGATTTAATTCAAATAAAGGCTGACTTAACAAGAACATCGCATGGGAGAAAGAGGCGTGATGTTTCAAGAAGAGGCCGACTTCTTGAGTAAAGTCGTATTGCTTGGGAGAAGACATTTTCATCTTGTATATATAGGGTCACTGCTCTCTCTCTCACATATTCATTAATTCAATTCATCCAAGATAAGTTCGCATATAAGAGGAATTCGATTCTACAATAGATTGAGCTTTTGATTCAAGGAGATTGATATCATTTATTTTCTTCTAAGAGAGAAGCTTTATTGGCCTTGTGTTTGGCCATATTGTAAGCAAATTGCTATTCATTCATTCAATATATAAGTGATATATTGTTGTTGGGTTTTTCTCCCTCAAGGAGGGTTTTCCTAGGGTATATTATGTGTTATTTTGTTTAGAATTGTTCTTATTTCTGCTTAAATTAAATCTGGTCATAAAACTAACACCAGCACCTTTCACTAAATAACAGGCATCATCTTCGATTATCACTTGCAAAATAGTTTCTCTTTCTACCAAGTTTGAAAGATGCTCTCGATATCCTGTAATGTGTCATGAAGCACCACTATCAATCAACCAAGTGCTACTATCGGTTGGAACATTGCTTGAAAGAGCGGAGATAAATAGAAATCCTCCTAAGTTGTCTCTAGATTACTTTTGAGGTGACACATCATCAACATCTACAGTAGAAGGATGTTGTTTTGGTCTTGTTATACAATCTCGAGCATAATGACCATACTTGTCACATCTGAAACATTGAATGTGAGAAAGATCCTTCTTCTTCTTTGGCTCAGGAGCAGAATCTGATTTTTTGTCTCTATTCCTCTTGAAATTGCCTTTTCTCCCTTCTCTTCCTTTCCTTCTGGAAGTTTGAGCAGCAACAACATGATTGTCTTTATTATGAGAGCTTCGACCATTCCCTCTTGCTGCCAACTTGGATTCTTCTTGAATGCAATCAGCCCTAAGACGATCAAACTTAGGCAATTTAGATCTTCCACTAATGCCTTGGATAAAGGGCTCCCAAGATTGAGGAAGACCATTAAGTGCCAACATAACTAGATATCTATCTTCAACTATATCTCCAATGGCATATAGTTGATCTTCAACTCAGTGATCTTCATGAAGAAGGAGATGACTGAATCTCCTTTAGCCATCTTTATGTGATGGAGTTGTTGTCTCAAGGCAAGCACTCTGTTGGTGTTGTTGATCTCATACAAGCCTTGAAGAGTCTCGAACATGACTTTGGTTGTCTTCATCTTGGATATAATTGGCACAAGATGATCCTTCACGGAATCTATCAAGATCTTCCTAGCCTTAGTGCCATTCTTTTTCCATTAAGTTTTCTCTGCCTCATCGGATGGCTCAAGCACATCATTCTCCACGAAATCAAGAAGATCATTTTCTTTCAATGCAATAAGAACTCTGAATTTCCAAGAGGTGAAGTTTGATGCACCATCAAGCCTATCTTCAACCTTGAGTCCATTCACCATTTTCAATGCTTAGATAGACTCCTTTAGATGAGAAGAGAAGAATACTTTGCTGTTTAAACAAATCTGATCTTGATCTTGCTTAAACCCGCTCTGATACCATGTTAATTTTAGACCAAAAATGAAGATAAACAGCAATACAAAAAAAAAAAGAACAATAGAACACAACAAATACTCTGGGAAAACCCTCCTCGAGGGAGAAAAACCCAACCAAAATTTATCTCTTATGTATTGAATTGAATGAGCAGAAATCTGCTTACAATCTCAGGTCAAATTCAAGGCCAATATGATGCAATTAGAAATCGCACCTCTTAGATGCAAAATACACAATGATGATAATCTCTCCTTGATATCGATCTGCACAAAGCAATATTATACTTTGTTGTAGAAGTACAAACTCCTTGATGGCATGCGAATGTCTTAAGAATTATTGATGATCTAATGAATGAGCAATGCCTTCAACATATACAAGGTGAGATGGCGATTCATCTTGAGTCAGCTACCTTCATCAAACAAGACGTCTTTTTCAAACAAGACGTCTTTTTGATGTTGAATGGTCGGCCTCTTTCACAAATCAATGCGTCTCTTTATTTGGGCCTTATTTGAATAAATAAAATATAAAAAATATTACTTGAAGAGAGGCATCACTTCACCAAAGTCGGCCTCATTGAATTATTTAATATATTTCGAAATTTATAGGAGAAAGAGATCTCCCACCGCTACTATACATCAACAAGTACTTCGCCCACTTCTTCGCAAATTTGTGGTGGATTTTTTTGTTGATGACCTTATCTATAGTAAATCGTGGGAAGAAAATTTGCAACATGTAGAGAAGTTATTACCAGTATTGGACAATAATCAACTCTATGCCAAGGAATCCAAATGTGTCTTTAGGGTAAAAGAAATAGAATACTTGGGACAAGTAGTGTCACATGAAGGTGTTAAGGTAGACCCCAAGAAGATTGTTGCAATAAAGGAATGGCCGAAACATAAAAATATCAAAGAGTTGAGAGGATTTTTGGGTCTAACAGGATGCTAAAGAAAATTTATTCGCAATTATGTTCATATCACAGTACCCTTAACAATGTTATTAAAGAAGGATTTCTGTTCATGGTTAGAGCTAGCCACTCAAGCCTTCCAACAACTAAAAGAAGCTCACTTCAACCCCAATACTAGCTACCTCAAACTTCTCTAAAACATTAGCATTTGAGAGCCAACAACTCAAAGGAAAAAACTTGCTAAGGACCACATATGAGAAGGAAATGTTAGCCATTATTCATGCAATTAAAAAATGGCATCAATATTTAATGGGAAGGAATTTCAAAGTCAAGACTGATCGTGAGAATCTAAAATATTTTTTAGAAAAACAACTATCCTCGTCGAAACAACAAAAATGGGTTATCAAGATACTAGGATATGACTTTGAAATCATTTATAAAAAGGGTAAAGAAAATATTGTAGTTGATGCCCTTTCTCGACAAGAAGTAGAGGAAGCAAATATTTGTGCCATTTCCTTAATGCAACCAAAATGGTTAGAAGTTACATGAAAAGAGTGGCAAAATGATCCTCAAATACATAATCTCATTCTAAAACTTCAACATGACCCATCTTCTTTCAATAAGTATGTTTGGAAAGAAGATTCATTATGGTACAAAGATATATTATTTTTATGTAAAAATTCCAATTTAAAAGAAGATATATTATCTCAAATGCATGACTCACCAATAGGACATTCAAGGTTTTTAAAGACCTATCATAGTATAAAGAAAGATTTCTTTTGGGAAAGTCTAAAAGGAGATGTCAAGAAATTTGTGGTTGAATGTTCAATATGCCAAAGAAATAGAGGTGAAACAATAAAGACTCCAGGGCTCTTACAACTTTTAGGCATTCCAACACAACATTAGAAGGAAATATCAATGGACTTCATTACAAGTCTACCAAAATCTAATAATCTTGATGTAATTTTGGTTGTTGTGGATAGACTCACCAAGTATGCACATTTTTGTGGACTCTCATCCATTTCAAGCAAATACCATAGCCAAAATCTTCATGGAAAATATACAAAAACTTCATGGAATTCCCAAAATCATAGTGAGTGATAGTGTCCCTATATTCACTAGCATTTTTTGGACAAACTTATTTACAACATTAGGTGCAAAACTAGCACATAGTTCCTCTCATCCACAATCAAATGGCCAAACAAAAATTTGGAATAAATGTTTAGAAGGATATTTACGTTGTTTTGTCTTTGATAAAATTACTTATAGCTAAAATTAATTAATTAGCATAATGTAATAAGCAATGAAGCCATCATATATATCCCATTAACTAAGAAGGATATAAAATGAATCCTTTGTTAATTATATTGTTTTATAGTCAACTATCTATTTCTACTTATTTAATATATATAATTATATAAAGAATATTTGTGAAATATCCCACCCCTGGTAGGATATTTACTTATCGAATTTTGCCAAAACAAGATAATTGCAAATAAACCAACTTACAACAGTTGCAAGCAATTAAAATCCAGGATTAATTAATACTTCAAGAAATACATTAAATTCATACCCGGATGACAACTTTTGATCTTGAAAGCTCTGTAAAACCCTGAAGGATGATCTCCAGGAAACTGATGAAGCTCTGTGATAACCTCTTAATAAGATTATCTCTCAAAATGCCCTTGGGTGATCTTCCACACCTGAATCTTTAAACTACCAGCAAAACCTTGCTGAAGCTCTTCTCCAAATTTCTCCAAACAAGAATAATAATCCAAAATCCATAAAATGAACTTCAAATGCCCTTTTATAATATTCAATTTGCATTTGACTTTCATCTCATTTAATTTACTTTAATTTCATTTACTTTTCCCTCCTTTTTGGTGCACAACTTAATAAAATAAAGTATACTTTAATAATCACTTATATCTCCCTTTTTTAAAATGGCACTTAAGTTTATATTATAAAGTATACTTTAAAATCACTTATATCCTTTAAATATAAAGTCCCCTTTTAATATATTTTAATAACGCACTTTATTATTTGGCGTTATTAATACTAAATGCACAGGAGCAATATTACCAATATAACTCCAAGATATAATTATGCTGCCATGCCAGATATAGACACTCTGTCAGTTGACCATACCAGTGATTACTATAAATAGTAAGTATGCATCAAAGTCTCCTAAATGGCCTCAAGAAAGCACACCACAAATAAACTAGGATGAAGAGCTAAAGAATACTGAAATAAGCACCAAAGGGTCTGCTATCAAAACAAAGATTACCCTCAAAAGGGTGCCCTGAAGTTTGAACACTCTATTAGCCTATGGGGACCAGTTGGTAGACTAACCGTTGCGCCTGACCATGCATAGGAAAAGGGGATATTACAATTTGTAATACTTTTCTTCATTCTATATTTTTGTATATTTATATAATTAACTCTAATAACATTATATTATTTATAAGCATTCTTGTTTTATAAATAATATGCATACTTGTACACTTTTCTATTTTGTATCTTCAATCTATTTTTATTTTTTACTTCTTTTATATCTTATATTTACATATTAATAAGGTAATTATTTATTTTTTAATTTTATTAATTAAAAGAATTATGTATTGTAGCATTTATATAATATAACTAATTAATATATTATTTATTGATTTATTAAAAAAAATTATAATATTCAAAATTATATTTTAAATATTTCATATATATATTCAAATACAATTAATTTATTATAATTGAATAATTGAATCATTTACAAATTTTTATTTCAAATATATAGTAATATAAAATGTTTAAATATTCATACAATAGACATACAATTGTTATAATATATAATAAATCTTTATAACTATATAATTGTTATTGATTTATATAATCAATTATTCTATAAAAATAAATATATAATCTATTTATAGTTGTGATAATAAATCATATATTATATAACTAATATAATATTCAATCTATATTATATACTCAATAAACATTTATTTTTACATATTGCATAACTTATAGTTTCATATTAATATAAGCAATTTTTTGTTTTTATCTCTATTAAATAATAGAATTATATATATTTGTAATGAATTCTTTTTATTAATTAAATTGATTTCTCCCTTGTTTTGTGTAATGTCCCCTTTTTTTCTAGATATGTATCTTTGCAATGGTTAGCCTACTATCTGGTCCCCGTAGGCTAATGGGATGTTCAGGGGACCCTTTTGAGGGTAGTCAATGGTTCCTTAGCAAGTTTTTGATGTTTATCTTAGTATTCTTCTGCTCAATGACTCAGTGTTTTGGTGGTGGGCATTCTCAAGGTCATCCTAGTCGATTTCTCCCACACTTACTATTTATAGTAAGTCACTTGGTCATATTGCCTATATTAACTATTTAAAGTAAGTCATGCCAGGATCAGTCATCATCATGCCTACATCTAAAAAATATGATTGGATCACTCTTTTGAGCTGGTGTAGGGTAATTATTGAAAATTAATGATTTATTTATATTATTAAAGTTAATTGACTTTAATAATATTGATATTTAATGACTTTATTAGAAGGTGATATAAGGGGTTGAAAGGAAATTAATAAAGTGTTATATCTAATGATGCTTCATTAATTTATTATATTTAAAAAGCCAGATGCATTAAAAGCATCAAAAACAAATATAATATTTAATGATTTGGCCAAGTGGGGATTTGGAGAGTTAATAAAAAGCATTTGCTTTTTCAAGATCATTGTTTATTTTATTAAAACTTGTGCAAATTGGAGAAATTGAGCAAGGGTTTGTTGGCTTTGAAGATTGAAGCTTTTTGAGAACGAAAACCTTCAGAGAGAACAATGTCTACAGGTGTGAAAGATCACCCAAGGGCATTCTAAGAGATAACCTCATACGGAGGTTATTACAGGGCTTCACTAGTTCCAGGAGATCATTATTTCTAAGATTTTCAGAGTTTTCAAGGGTTGTGTTTGGTATCCAAGTTTGAAGAAATTGCATATCAAATTGGGATGCCATAAATCTATGTATCTGAAGGTTGTTTGTGATTGATATTGTTGGGCGTTGATTTCAAGGGAGGTCATGGGACTTCTTAAACCCTAGGCATTGAGAGTAGACCAATTCTAAGGCAGTTTGTGGGTTCTGCAGCAATCAAATCACCTTATTGCTAGCACGTGTGGGTTTAATTGAGCAAGTTGTACATATATTGCCTGCGACATGAGGGTTTATGCTATCATTGTGCAATGTATCCTCAATTCCAGAGGTCGTGAATCTCAGAAAAAGGGTTTATGCTATCATTGTGCATTGTATCCTCAATTCTAGAAGTTTCCAAGCATTATCGGGCACCAAATCTAACCTTGGTGTGAGCTTTTCTAAGTCTCATTTGAATTTACAGTCATAAATAAATAAATAATAACTATTGTTAATCATTTTTCTATCAAATTGAACTTTGTTCACTGTTGTAGCTCAATCAAAGCATTAAACTTTGCATATTTTCCTCATAAAATTGTCCAGATTGTAATTTCATAAGGTTATATTATTATCTTTGCATTGTAATATTGTGCAAGTCAAATATGAAAGGTTGAAATGATGAAGTATGATTATTAAATCTGTATATGCATTTTATATGGATATTATCATGATTATGGCAATGGAATGAAAATGTTTGACAAAATGCCAATCTGTCAAACAAAGCAATTGTGAAAATATCGATCCATTCCGAGGGGGGGATATTATAGTGGTATCAAAGTTCAATATTTCCTACCAACCTGTGCAGTTAATTCATGAGTGAAAAAGAACAGACATATCACAGAGGTTCAAGACCGTGGAAACCCCCGCTACTGCCAAAAGTTCAAACTATTGTAGAGGCATTGGGTATTCACAATCCACTAGATGACAGTGAGAGTTGTACAAGTGCCATGGAAGATAGAGATAAAGGGAAATCTGGTTCACAGTCCTGATTCCAAAGTAGAACGCAAATTTGACACAATGATGGACATGATGGCAGATCTACATAAAATGAACCAAAATAATCCTCCTGGTCATACAATGCGTCCTAAGGACAATTGCTCCAATGCACAGTCTAATGTCAAGCAGAGGACTACAACTTACCCCACGTCTAGACCCCTGCAGCCTTTCACACACAAGGTTGAGGCACATGTTCACCAAGATCAGCCTCCTAAGTGTTAGTTTTAGACCAAAAATGTAGATAAGCAAAAATATAACACAATGAACAAAGAACACAGCAAATTACCCTGGGAAAACCCTCCTCGAGGGAGAAAAAACCCAGCAAAATATATCTCTTATATATAGAACGAATAAGAGCAGAAATTTGCTTTACAAATCAGACCCTTCTCAAGGGCGAAATTGATACAATAAATGATAAGAATCTCTTCTTGATACAACTGAATATAAATCTCCTTGAAATCTGACCTGCTTCTAAAGATGGCAATCTATTGCTAAGTGCGAACTCCTTCTTGAGAAATGCGAATGAGAAAATGAGAATGAATTGATAATCGAATGAATGATCACCTCCTTGTATATATACAAAACAAGGATACTTTTCATCTAAGTCGGCCTCTTTGATTTAAATAAAAAATATAAAAAAAATATCATTTATTAACTAGGTCAACTTACCTTGAGAATAATTTATTATGAAGAAGTTAAGAAGTACAACCTCACAAACCCCAAGAATCACCTGCATGCAATTACCTATCACATACAAAAGATATTCAAAACCAAAGAAGATGTTCTATAAACCTCAAGCTGAAAAATGCATTAAGAGAATCTGATAATACAATGAGATCAATCCTTATGAAGGAGATCAAGAAACCCTAAAGTAAAACCTAAAAAGCAAACCCTAGTATGCACACTTAATAATTAATTATTAATGTGCCTAAGTTTAGCTTAAGCAAACCTAAAGTAATAAGTGACTTAATTAATTAACCAATATGATTAAATTAATTAAGTGTAATGCCTTATTACTCTAGCACCCTCCGCCCCCCTTAAGATGAACTTAGGGAGTAGCTGAAACACTAGGAAAAGATGCATGAAAGCAAAGATGGGTCCCAGCAACAAGGCCTAATTAGGTACCCATGTACAAATACAATGCAAACTAAATCAAACGGGGTAAAGGAGAAAACCAAGTGGGAACAAAACTCCTCCCCAAAATAGAATGCAAAAAACAACTAAGTGATGAAAGATGGAGGACTCCATAAGACCCCCCAAGGACACCATCCATCACAAAGATACATGAATGAACCCCCCCAAAGATGAATGATCAACTAGGTCTTGCTGCACTAAAACGGAAGAAACCACATTTGTAGCCATAGAAGTATCAATAACTGCAACAGTAGGTGGAGGAGAGGGAATGGAAGGCTCAAGAACTGGATCTGAAGTGAGAACACCAATGTTCAAGAAGCCCAATGTCTCCTCTAAATGATTATTCACACTAGAAGTGTGATGAACAACTATAGGAACAAAAACACCATCAGTAGAAAAATTTGTAAAGGAATACAACCAAGATGAGTGATCCACCACCCAAGTAGCAATAACTACACTACTCTCCAAGTCTCTAATAATAACTGAATCAGGTGTGAATTCCACAGATCTCCCATTGCCTCCATGTGTGATCTGGTATATGGAAAGGAGGTTGTTTGTCAAGTGAAAAACACACAAGACATCCTAAAAGGTGTTGTCCCCAAAACTAATAGACCCCTTCCTTCTAACACTCAAGTAAGTATTGTTTCCCATCAAAATAGGAGACATAGTGCAAGGCTCAAAGGAAGTGAACATAGATTGTGAAGATGCCATATGATGAGATGCTCCTGAATCTACAAGCCATCTCCCTAATCCAAGACCTGAAGTAGCACAAAGAGCATGTCCCTTCATATCTGATGAAGTATGTAAACCAGCTGTGCCCCTGTCATGCTGCTCTGAAGAAGAAGAATGAGGGGAAGAAGATGATGCAGACATCCTAGAAGGCAAATCAATCTGATGTTTTTGAACAAGATGCTTCAGCTCATCAATGTCCTTCTTGTAGCAACTATGTTTTGCATGTCCTTCCCTCTTGCAATATGCACATGGACCCTTCGCCTTCCTAGATGATTTCCCCTTAGAAGAGGAGGATGAATCTGAGGACTCCTTTTGCTGCTCATGAGTTTTGGAATCCTTTTGTTTTTGTTTCTTTCCTTTGCCTATAGAATCCTTCTAATCTTTGGGCTCCTGTGATGAAATAAGTGTCTATGATGAAGAGGGCTTCAACTTGCCCATGCTAGCCAACTTGGCCTGCCCTTGAGTGAGAGAAGATGCAAAATCGTCAAAAGAAAGCATAGTAAATCTAGTACCAAGTTCATCCCTAGTGGCATAAAAGGTAGATACAAAAACTGAATAATCTGGTCTAAGCTTAGAAAGAATGGACAATATCAACTGAGTGTTTTCCTTTTGAACACCACATTGTGACAACTACAATCTAAGAGACTTGAGTTCGGTGAAAAACTCCTGGATGCTATCAAAATCCCTAGGATTTAAGCCAATAAGCTCATTCTCTAACTAAAACCTTCTCATAGTATCCTGCTTCCCAAACAAAGACTCCAAAGTAGTCTAGATCTCATTGGGTGTAGTGCAAGACTCAACATGAAAAAGAAGATCAGAAGAAAGAGATAAGCATAAAGTACCAAAAGCTTCATCACACCTATTAAACCATTTTCTCTTTTCAGTAGCACCTATAGGTTCAATTTTTGTACCCATGGTTACCCTGTACAACCCTTTGTGCTTCAAATGAATCTCCATTTGTTTTTTCCAACCAAAATAGTTGAATGGAGTAAGGGGTGCAATATTATGTGTATCCATGACAAAAAATAGCAGAATATCCTCTCAAAGCAAAAAAATTCCTCTTTGATCTCAAAAAAATAGACTGATTGCACGTTTCCTAAAAAAATAACCCAGAAAACAAAGGCTAGTTCGACGCTCTATCCAATGGTGGAGGTTTGATTTTTTTATTTTTCAGTTTTGATGCTTTTTTCAGCCTCTGAAGTCAGAAGTTGTTCATGCAAAGCTCTTGTTTTTTTCTATTTTTCTCTTTTGTGGAAGGTTTTTCTAGTTTACATGTTTGATCTTGGTTTCTAACATATTATTTTAAATAGAGAGAAAAATATCTCTCGCCACTATAAACATCAACACTCCCTCTTAGCTAGGGAGGTATTTTTCTAGTAATCCTCGTCATGGAGTCTCTCGACATGACGTCCACAATGGCTACACCCAATTGTGGAAAACCACATCTCCGTCTCAGAGATGTACAAGATTTCATCACAGTCTCTCAACATGATGTTGTCATGGAGTCTCTCAACATGACATTCACCATGGCTACTCCCATGTGTGGAAAGAAACTTGTGCACAAGTGTCCATCACGGAGTCTCTCAACGTGATGTCATCATGAAGTCTCTCAACATGACGTCCACCACATCTACTCCCATGTGTGGAAAAACACAAGTACAAAGGGTTCATCACGAAGTCTCTCAACGTGATGTTGTCATGGAGTCTCTCAACATGACATCCACCATGGCTACTCCCATGTGTGGAAAGAACCACATCTCCGTCTTAGAGATGTACAAAGGCTTTCACCTCATATTTCTCCGTCTCAGAGAGATATGCATTATATCAAAGTTCATTGATGTTGAGTCTCCCTCTCAACAAGGGCGACATTCTCCACTACTCCAAGCTTGTCCTGAAAAATGTGCAAACTTCACTTTGGAGAGAGGCTTGGTGAGAATATCAGCAGTCTGATCATTAGTGCAAATGTACTTGAGTTGAATTGCTTTCCTCAGCACCATATCTCTGATGTAATGTACTTGATCTCCACATATTTTGTCCTATCATGAAACACTAGATTTACTGAGAGCTTCACACAGCTTTGATTATCACAATGAATCATAGTTAGCTCCAATGTTTGACCAAACAATCCTGCAAGGAGTTTTCGAAGCCACACTGCTTCTCAAGCTGCCACACATGCTACAATATATTTAGCCAACTTCTAAGTCACTCAAATTCTTCAAATTTGTCTCCATAGGTGTCGACATAGACTTGCAATCCATCATCCTAAATCTCTTCAGGATGTCTATAGTGTATTTCCCTTGACTTAAAATAATCTCATTAGGTCTTTTCCACACTTCCAACCCCAGGAAATAATGCATGAGACCAAGATCCTTCATCTCAAACTCGGAGGCTCTTTCTTGCATTTGATAATGAGATACTCTGCTCTAGTGAGAAATAAATCATCAACATAAAGAATCAATATCAAAGCCTCACCATCAACTACCTTGAAGTAAAGATTGGAATCTGCATCATTCTTGGAGAATCCCAAGCTCATCAAATATCGATCAATCCTTTCATACCATGCACGAGGTGCTTGCTTAAGGTCGTACAATGCCTTCTTCAATCTGCATACATAAGACTCCTTCCCATGAATCACAAAACCATCCGGTTGCTCAATGTACACTTCTTCAATCACACCATTAAGAAATGCAGTCTATACATCTATTTGATGTAACTTCCAGCCTTTAGCGGATGCAATTGCAATAATTGTCCTAATACAAGTGTATCGAGCAACAGGAGCAAATGTTTCCTCATAATATATTCCCTCCTTCTGAGAGAAGCCTCTTGCCACAAATCTTGCCTTGTGTTTCTCAATGCTACCATCAGCTGCATGCTTGATTTTGAAGAGCCACTTGGAAGACACAACTAATTTCCCTTCAGGTCTTGGAACAACATCCCAAACATCATTCTTGATGATAAACTGATATTCTTCTGTCATTGCATCTCTCCATACCTGCTGGTTGGATGCTTCCTCAAAACTGGAAGGCTCAGAATCAATAATGTGACTCATCAATGCCACATAACCTGGAAACTTTTGCGGTCTCTTGCTTTCTCTAAAGGTGCCTCAAGGAGCTGCATATTGTTATGCCTCTTGCATAGTTCGTCGAGCCCATAGAGGCCTCTTCCGACCTACTACAATGTCTCTAGGCCCATCAGTTGGTTCCATAGAATCAACTGGATCAATAGTCTTGGTTGGTTCATTGGACTCCCTCTAAATGTCAAGAGTATGATTAGAAGATAAGTCCATATCCTAAGAAGCCTCTTGCTCTTCATTGTCTATCTACATGTAAGACCCTTTAGATCTTTTGAATGCCGCTTCCTCTTCAAAGGAGACATCTTTGTTGATCTCAACCTATTTCTGCCCTGCAATATAGACCCTGTAGGCCTTTGAAGACTCAATGTATCCCACAAATATACCCTTCTTGCCTGAAGGTTCTAGCTTTGATCTTTTATCCTTAGGCACATGAATATAAACAAGGCAACCAAAAATTCTTAAATGACTAACCTCAGGTTGCACACCTGTGAAGGCCTCTTCAAGAGTCATGTTTCCCAATATTCAATGAGGGCTTCAGTTCTAAACATACACAGAGGTTTTAGAAGCTTCAGCCCAAAGGAAAGTCTGTAAATCTTGATCATGAATCATAGCCTTGGCTGCCTCAACTATGGATCTGTTCTTTCTTTCAGCAACTCCATTTTGCTAAGGGTTGTACAGAACATAGAACTCCCTCTTGATCCCTGCCTCAACGCAGAAATTACGAAAGCCTCCAGAAGCGTATTCTCCTCCATTATCAAATCTCAAAACCTTAATCCTTTTCCCAGACATGTTTTCAACTTGAGCCTAGAATTCTTTGAATCTATCAAATACGTCTTCAGACTGTTAGAAATATTGTCATTGATGTCAAAGGTACTCAAGTTGAGATAATTGGAGGTTATCATGAATATTATGAAAGATAAAGATCATGAAGGATAAAAGAGATTATACATACCAAGCATATTTGACAAAAAAGAAAAAGTCATAAGATTACTCAGATTGGAGCATATTATCTCTGGCTTAGACTCTATAATATCAATCTAAGATATGTTTGGGTATATGGAGCCATGAAATAAGAGAAATGTATCTATCTCAAGTTTGACGTGGGACTGTCTGAGGAAGTTGAATTCAACATAGTAAAGACAAAAGCAGAATTATCGACGTATTTAAGGAGTGACGGCTACAGGCAAGAGACAAATTGGAGAAAGTATAAAATCTGAAGATGGCGAATTAGAGGAAGTCTAAAACAGATAAAACAACATTGAATCAATATATTACCTGAGTTGCCTTCATGGAATAAATGAATTACACTAGGTGGATCCCTATATAAAACGTTTTAAGAAAGACGCGTTAATGGTATCTCTACTCAGCGAACTAGACTATGCCAACAACTATGCAATCATTGGAGGATATCTAATCTTAAATTGGTGCAAGAGGAGCTATCTTCTCCATCAATTGGTGAAGTTCAAGTTACAATCAAAGCATCATGGTTTGCTGGTTAGATGGGAAGAACGTATAGTATTGAACCATTTGGTATCACGCTGAGGACCAGATGGAAACCTTGCATTGTTGAACGAGGATCACTGAAGACGGCTTCAGAATGAACATCGTAGTTGTTGTCTCAGACATTTGCGATTAGAGTTTAAGTAACAGGGGATATCGATATTTCACCATTTGTGTATCCTTGGACGTTTTCACACTTCTGGTGCCGTAAGGATTAAATATGGTTGACATCTACTGGTGTCGTGGAAGCGAAATATATGATCGTTTGGAAATAGGAGCACTGTATTTGTATTATCAAGCGAGAGTATTGACTGGAGTATTGTCGATATATTAGATGTTTCTGTGCGTCATTCATCTTGGCGTGGCTATTTTGTATGGTCTCATAATTGTTAAATTATGTGATCATAAATGCACAGAAAATTAAA
The DNA here is from genome assembly GCA_007258455.2 of Sequoia sempervirens. NCBI lineage: Eukaryota > Viridiplantae > Streptophyta > Pinopsida > Cupressales > Cupressaceae > Sequoia > Sequoia sempervirens. Next base: position 41,447 of record VDFB02032548.1, read on the forward strand.
TCAGAATCAGACAAAATAACACAGCATGTACCCTGGGAAAACCCTCCACTTGAGGGAGAAAAAACCCAGCAACAAAGATCTCTCTTATATTTGATTCAACAGAGGCAATTTACAGATTACAGTAATGGTCTAACACAAGACCGATATCTGGCAATAATAAATACAATTAATAACTTCTAGATAACACCTGGCAGAAGTTCGCTTGGCAATAAGAGGTCTTCGCATTAAGCACTGGTAAATTCACTCTGGCTTTTCATCACTGAACTTACTAATATCGCCGATCTCTGTCAAGAGAATTATATGCCTCAGCTGAGTTCGCACTGTTGTCAACATCGCCGAACCTGGGAAAATTCAAGAATAAACCTTTATCAAGTCCGCACCTTTACATTTGCTGTGATCGCACTTTTCATATCATATTCGCCCTTGATAATGACGAACTTCTCTTATTGACAATGATCGCTTCTCAGAAATATTCGCACTTGACTGTGATCTATTCTCAAATGTATTCGCACTTTTCTGTGACGGACTAGTAGAGAGCTATCGAAATATATGTACGATGAACAAGCTTGAATTCGTATATATACCAAATCATTACATGTCGGCCTCAATATATTTCAAAATCCTTTTACAAAGGTCGGCCTTGAATAAACATTTCTTAATGAAAGATAAATATCAAAAGAACTTTTATGTCGGCCCAAAAATAAATACAATTTGAATAGCCTATGGCTATCATTCAAATTTATTTATCAACTTCGTTGAAATGGAGCCACCGTCACAACATTAACAATAATTACATGTCACAGCGGAATAAATATAGAATGATCGTTGGAAAAAGGTTTGCTCAACGATGCATTGATTCTCAGGAGATGAGTATTACATGAGTCATCTGTGGCCATCATTGACAGCTTCCATATTCATGGTTATCAAACATGGACATTTTTCTATTGCCGATGTTTCTCAATCAACTCTAATATTGCCATGCTCTTGTTGAGCCTATTATTATTGTCGGGTGTTGTGAAATCACATATGCATGAGTTGGTAGTCTGCAAGTATTTTTCTCGAATGGATAAGACAAGAAGATAATCAATGGTAATAAAGGAAAAATGATTAGAATAAAATACTTGTCAATATAAAAAGACAACGAATTTTCAATAAAGAGCAGCGATTATATTTCGTAATTGGAAAGTAGCGATCTTTTAAAAGTCAATTATCAATTGTTTAGAAAGGACGTGATTTATAAAGATGAAAGGTTATGTTTAACATTGTGAAGGCAATGATTAAAGTTAAAAATAGTATGAAGAATTAACTAAGGGTTGTGATCTTCAAACAACAGTTTTAGGGACAACGCTATTGAATGTGGCTATTCATTCTACAAAGAATATATATATATATATGCATATATATAATTAGATTGTGATAAGAAAAAGTGTGGTTGTTGTGTAAGAGAGCATTCTAAATCTGAAGTCCCATCTCCTTGTGTGGGCTAAATGTGAGATCATTCATCACCATAGGCAGATTGGAGGATTGGGATAGTGCAGGTCAGATTGAAGGCATCATCTTGCAACCATCAAGTCAAGGTTGGTGCCTTGCATTAGGGGCTGGTGCTCCTTGTAGGTAGGTGCCTACTAAAGTTGTAAAGGTTTGGATGTTCCTTGTAGGTTGTGTCCTACTAAATCATCTTATTGTAAATCTATAGGTTGGTGCCTACTTTGTAAAAATCATTTCAATAAAAGTTGTGTCAACTTGTGTAAATTGGTTCATATCAAATAGTTGATTTGTGTTTAAGTTTGAAGTTGATAAATAAGTAAGAAGGTAAAAGTTTGTTGATATACTGATTCACCCTCCCCCCAACCCCCCTCTCAGTATATCTTTGTGCTCTTCACAGACTCCTTAGATTTCAAAAAGTAAATCCAAGTCTTTTGAGAATAGTCATCAATGAAAATCACATAATACCAAAATTCACTCAAAGATGCCACAAACATTGGACCATATAAATCAGAATGAACAGGATCTAAAATTCCTTTTGATCTACTATCACTACTATGAAAGGGACTCTTGATATTCTTACTAAGTGCACATCCTCTGCAAATGCCATCGTGCTCTAGACTGAGCTTTGGTAGACCAGTAACCATCTTCTCCATAGATGGAAGAGCTCTAAAGTGTAAGTGAGCAAGTCTCCTGTGCCATAGCTCACTCGAACTGGTAGAGTCGTGCAATAATGCCTAAACTAGACGAATAGAAAGTCTGTATAGGCTCTCTTGATGAACACCAATCACACGAGCTGATTTGATACTAGAGTTCTTAGGCCAAGCGAGAACTCTCCCTTCAAAAAAAGCAACCTGGTACCCTTTGTCCTACAATGCTGAAATGGAGACATGACTTATTTTGATTCCTAATACAAACAAAACATTACTCAAATGAAGAGGGATGCTAGAATCTAGATAAGGGAGGTGGTCCCAACTCCTTTTACGGAATAACAAGCATCATCTCCGATTATCACTCGCAGTTGGTTTCTCTTTCTACCAAGTCCGAAAGATGCTCTCGATATCCTATAATGTGTCATGAAGCACCACTATCAATCAACCAAGTGTTACTGTCAATTGGAACATTGCTTGAAAAAGTGGAGTTGAATAGAAATCCCCCTGAGTTGTCTCTAGATTCCTTTTGAGGTGACACATCATCAACATCTACAGTAGGAGCATGTTGCTTTGGTTTTGATATGCAATCTTGAGCATAGTGACCCTACTTGTCACACCTGAAACATTGAATGTGAGAGAGATCCTTCTTCTTCTTTGGTTCTAGAACAGAATCTGATTTTTTGTCTCTATTCCTCTTGAAATTTCCTTTTCTCCCTTCTCTTCCTTTCCTTCTAGAAGCTTGAGCAACAAGGACATGATTTTCTTCATTATGAGAGCTTCGCCCATTTCCTCTTGCTACTAATTTGGATTCCTCTTCAATGCAATCAGCTCGAAGACGATCAAACTTGGGCAACTTATATCTCCCACTAATGCTTTGGATAAAGTGCTCCCAAGATTGAGGAAGACCATTCAATGCCAACATAACCAAGTCTCTATCTTCAACTATATCTCCAATGGCGCATAGTTGATCTCTCAACTCAGCAATCTTCATGAAGGAGATGACTGAATCTCCTTTAGCCATTTTTATATGATGGAGTTGTTGTCTCAAGGCTAGGGCTCTGCTGGTATTGTTAATCTCATACAATCCTTGTAGAGCCTCAAACATATCTTTGGCTATCTTCATCTTGGAGATAAACAGCACAAGATGATCCTTCATGGAGTCTATCAAGATCTTCCTAGCCTTCGTGCCATTCTTTTTCCATTGAATTTTCTCAGCATCATCAGATGGCTCAAGCACATCATTTCCCACGAAATCTAGAAGATCATTTTCTTCTAAGGCAATAAGAACTCTGAATTTCCAAGAGGTGAAATTAGATGCACCATCAAGCCTATCTTCGACCTTGACTCCATTCACCATCTTCGATACTTAGATAGACTGCCCTAGATAAGTAGATGACTTGGCTGCTTAAAGAAATCTGATCCAATCTTGCGTAAACCCGCTCTGATACCATGTTAGTTTTAGACCAGAAATGTAGATAAGCAGAAATATAACACAATGAACAAAGAACACAACAAATTACCCTGGGAAAACCCTCCTCGAGGGAGAAAAACCCAGCAAAATATATCTCTTATATATAGAATGAATAAGAGCAGAAATCTACTTTACAAATCAAACCCTTCTCAAGGGCGAACTTGATACAATAAATGATGAGAATCTCTTCTTGATACAACTGAATATAAATCTCCTTGAAATCTAATCTGCTTCTAAAGATGGCAATCTGCTGCTAAGTGTGAACTCCTTGAGAAATGCGAATGAGAAAATGAAAATGAAAAAGAATTGATATTCAAATGAATGATCACCTCCTTGTATATATACAAAACAAGGCGACTTTTCATCTAGGTCGGCCTCTTTGATTTAAATAAAAAATATAAAAAATATCATTTATTAACTAGGCTGACTTGCCTTGAGAATAATTTATTATTTTAAATTGAGAGAAAAATATCTCTCACCGCTATACACATCAACACTAAGCAATGGTTATCCATGGTTGGTGAGGCTAGCTCCAACCATGCAGAGTACATTACACTTCCTCCTGATATCAAGAGTATGTTAACTTTTGACTAGTTCCTGAACTAGAGGAGACAAATTGCAATGGCAGTTGGCAAATTGGAGGCTAGAGCACTGCAGATGACGAGACTTCTAGCAGGCAGTGGGTAAGATAACCATGGAGCATTATGAAGGGAGTGACAGGTGTTCAACTCGTGCCTAGATCTAGAAATTGGACAACTACCTCTCCTTGAGGCCCATGCCTAAGGATGAGGCAATCAGATTTTCCACTCTTCATTTGGATAGATTGGCACATGAGTGGTGGTATCATGGATTGATCACGCTTGGGCATGGGTCAATCACCACCTATGATGAGTTTACTAACAAACTCATTGATCGGTTTGATAAGAAAGACCTAGAGGTATACTTCCAAGAGCTTGCACAACTAAGAAGCTTGGGTCATTGGAGTCTAATATCTCCGATTTCCAGAGGCTCTCCGTAATGGTTCCCAGCATAATAGAGAGGAGACTTGTGGTTCTTTTTAGTGAGGCTCTTATGGAGCCCTTACGTGGGTGGATTAAAGCTTTTGATCCTCCCTCATTACAGGATGCAATGAAGAAGGTGCGAAACATGGAGCTTGCTGCCCCAAAAAGGCAGTTTCCGCCTAAAACAATCACTTACCCCAAGGATGAGAGTCATCATAAAGTTGCAGATCAGCAGAAGAAACCATCACAAAAACGTAATGATGACACCATAAAGAATTGAGAAGGCAGAAATTATGCTTCAAATGCAAATGAGCTTGGGAACCGGGTCA
>VDFB02032550.1:0-16393 GCA_007258455.2 Sequoia sempervirens
TAGGTGAGTTCCCATGAAGATGACAACTTTGTAATGAAACTTTGCAACTTTTCATTTCAAATGACCTTGAAGTCTTCAACCTAAACCTGCAAACACAAACATGCAAGAGGGGAAAAACTTGTTGATTGTTAGTAAATGGGGGTTTCAGTGCAGAAACACGTAGGCTTGAAAATTGGAAACCCTTTAAATGATGGGAAATAGATAGAGGTAAGAGCATGAAATATGAAATATATAAATGATATCACCTTGGATGATGTCTTATGAAGAAAATATACAATCTACCATGTAGTGGCCATGAAGAATGTAGATCTTGGATCCTTGAATATGATGTGAATAATTCTTGCAAATAGATCTTCAATGCCACATCCACAATCTTGGCTCAACAACATGAATGGATGCACTAAACCCTTGACATGATGCTTGAATCTTGATGAATTTCTCTTGAATGCTCTTGTGGAATCCAACTTTCAATTAGGAATTCTCTTACAAAAATCTTGATTTGAAATGAGTGAAGGAACCTTGTATTTATACTTATCTATGCTTAATATCTCAAAATTACACCACAACAAGCCGACATATGAATTCATTAATTAAAGGAGGCTAAATCCTGCCAATATTTGAAATTGAATCCCAAAAATAAGCCAAGGAGGACTAAGACCCCTTAGGTGGTGTCTTAGTCCCAAGGCTCAAATCTCGGAGCACAGACTCCAAAAGGGGACTTTTTTGGTGCATTCAAGATGAGGGTCCCAAGACCAATGAAGGACAAAGACACCCTAGGCTGAATTTTTTTCCTAGTCCACAAATCAGGGACACATAGATATAATCATTTAATGATCATTTATCTTTTGATGTATGTCGAGATTAGCCATAAAAAGTTGTAGTTCATTGGGCTTGTGGATGCAAAATAGGACCAATTAAGATATAAATAAGGATAAATAAAGCAAGGTGGGCCCAAAAAAGTGTGAAAATTCAAGGGTATTCATTTTACTACACTACACTATTATATTTGGTATTGCAATTGCTTTATATTGTGAGATTATCCTCACCATTTTTTTCCCTTCCTGGCTTTTCCACATAAATCTGGTGTTCTATTGTGCATGGTGTTGTGTTTTAGTTTTTTGTTATTTGATTTCATGCTAAATCATTCTAATAGATTAAGGGTTAATTTAGTTCATAAGGATCTAAATGTTTATGAGGGTTTTTAAGTTTTAATGCACAACTAATTCACCCCCCCTCTCAGTTATCTTGTGTGCATTCAACAAGGTATAATTCTATCACACAAATGGCATGCACACACTGCACAAGTGGCATTCAATAATCTTCATTTTTTGAACCAGTAATAGAAGCAATATTAAAGGGACTTTTCTAACAACATCCACGCACCTAAGTCAAAGCCTTAAGGGACCATTACTTGCGCCAAAGACCCGCATTAGCACTTTCCTATCCATCATTCCATATACATCCGCATCGGTTTGCATATCCATCGGTTGTCTGCACATGTGGCTTATTGCTTCCATCAACATCGCGGTCATCCCGCATCACCTTTGCCGTTGAGTTTATCACGTGCCATGCGATATCTTTCCGCTTCAGCCGTAATTATTGCTTTTTCGCGTGGCCTTTTTTTTTTTCATTCATCCGTTTCAAACACCATTCCACATGTCACTGCACATAATCCGTTACGCTTCCACACCTGGTGTACCCCAATTCATGCAATCAGCGGGCGCGGTAACCAGGTCTGAAGCTATAATGTTACATTCAACTGCTGCGATTCATGTTTCAATTCCGGCCTGGTTACAAAGTGCTCTCTCAGCTATCATGGTGAAATCGTTCATATGCATAATGCAATCCCTCCGGAGTTTAAATTTCCACTACTTCTAATTTATGCCTCTACCCAGTCCATACATGCTAAGTGAGGACACTTAGCCACTTTAGTTGGGGGAGGGATATTAAAGGCTATATTCCTTTCTTTCTTTTTTTCAATTTTTTTTTTTTTTCATTTCCTACCATTATCAAGAAATTGAGAGTTTAGAGGAGAAAGGAAAATATTCAACAATAGAATTAGGAAATACAATTGACTAATACAACATATAGCATAGTAGGAGTATAATTGGGGTGATGAAAAAAAAAATAGAATAGTACAAAACTAGTGAGTGACTACGGATTGAAGCATTGCAATGGGGGATGAAATTGTGAGAAGGGAACTAGCAACACAATTTTATACTAGAAGATAGACAATGCCTGCCTATCTTCCAACAAGTTGGCTAGTTGGACTATTTCTTGAGACTTACAAAATTTAATGAAGTGATGACCCAACAGTTTGTTGGTACCCTACAAAATGATGAGGCATCTATCAGGGGTTTGAGAGTAGATGCATTAGAATATATTATAGTTGAAGTGTCTGATATTCCAAGGGTGGGAGGAGAGTGTCTAGTGAGAAAAGATGTCATCACAGCTAGGAATGATTTCTTGCTAGGAGAAAACTTGGACTCTTCTTCACAAGGTACCAAACACTTGTCCTTACCCTAGTTTTAGGCCTCTATAGCCTCTTATATTGTTAAGTAATTAACATGTGATGGAAGATAATCACTATTATATACAATCCATTTTAAATTGCTAAGTCATTTATGCTATGGAAGGCATGTGAAGTTCTAAATTTTATATACAACTTGTTGAAAATAAGGTCTTTAAAGTACAAAGAAAGAGGAACTAGTTAGCATTATCACATTTTTGTTTAGTTACTTTATTGGTGAATTGGAGCCTTAGGGTTGAATTCCCAAATGTGACTTGGGAGGATTCTTTGAATTATAATAATATCAACAACTTCATTTAGTTCCCTAATGAAGAAAATAGGGGACATGAACAAGAAATAGAAGAACCTACCATGGATGCTCCTAAGGAAGAAAATCCCTTTGGTTCCCCTGTTGCAACACCTACTGATAGAGGAACTAGAAGAGCAGAGTCTATAGGGAACACAACCTGCAGCCTTTGCTGAGTAGCCTGTAACATGAGACAACCTGCAAACCATAGCTTCCATTAAAAGGCCACCAAAAGCATAGAAAAGAAAAAGTGGGGCTTCTAACTTTACACCTACAAAGGGGAAAAAGAGGCCCACACAATCTAGGAGGTGATCACATCGCTTAAGTAAGAAGGAGCCCATGAGAGGAACAAATAAAAAGTAGAAAGAAGATGTTGTAATGATAGAAACATACATTGAATCAAAGGAGAATACCCTTGGTTATGATGCAAAAACACCAATTGTACGAAATTTATATTTTTCTAGCACTTATGATTTTGATTTAGAAGATATTTTTGTTTCCAAGAAGAAAAGAAAAAGATCTCCAAAGAGCCCTGTCTTAGAAGGGTTTGAGTGTACAGGTGAGATGGGAGAACATATTTTGGAAAAAGATGATAATTTTTTCTTGGAAGAAAGGAATACAAACAAAGAGCTACAAGAAGCCTTGCAAAGGATTAAATAATTATAGGAATTATTGAAAACATATTAGCAAAAAGATAGTGAGAGGGATGTAGGAATCGAGGAGTTGGAAGAAAGACTCTATAAATTTGAGCATGGGTCAAAAATAGAGATATTGGTACAACTTTCCATGGGGGAAATAGAAGGAAAATATCTAGTACCATAGAGTTCAATTGGACCCATTAAGACCCCCACTAAATCGACTGTTGTGTCACTAGGTGTTGAATTATGGAAAAGAACACAAGAATTCTCCCAAAAAGAAAAAGAATGGAAAAGGGAGAAAGTGAAATGATATCTAATCACACCATAGCACTTCAAAAAAAGAAACAAATTTGAAGAAGTTGAAAGTAATAATTGAGGAGCCGACAGATAAAATAGTGCATATAATGAAATATAGAACACCTTCCAGATTTTATGCCTTGCTTTAATAGAAAAAGTTTTTATGTTTCCAATTTAGTTAGATGATTAGTGACCTACCCATTGTTATGAATAGGAAATATTTGTTTCTATATAATTTCCAGAACCCCCACACCTAAGATGTAGGATCAATTGTGTGAGTTTTATTTACACAATTTTGTTCTTTTAAATGAGATTGAATGGAACCCATTGATGTTTGTAGGGGATGTCAAAATAAGGGCTTTGGAATCTTATGATAGAAATGAGCACCAAAGGGGGAAAATTTTACAAAAATATCATGAGAAATAAAAAATCTATCCCCTTATAACTAAGGAAGGAGGTAGTGGACCCAAATGCAACAATAGATCAATGGTTGGATATCTTGGATCACATGGGAGTTGGGAAAAAGATAATGGAATGTAGATAATGAGATTATAAAAGAATGAAGGAACTAGTAACCAGTACCATCAATGAATCCTTTAACATTGTTTAGAAAAGATGGGAAGAGCTTACACTAGAGCTAAAAATAAAGGAACCACACTTTGTTTACAATTATCTAGCCATAATTTTAGGTCTCATAAATATATAAATATTGCAATGAGAAATGGATTTTTCTAGTTCCCACTTGTCTTCCATCCTCCTATCCTCCTATTTCCTATACCACACTAGATAGGATAGAAACAAGGGGAAGAGGAAGTAGCAAAAAGCAAGAGGTTGGCAAAGCTCTTGAATAGAAAAAGATACTACTTGAAACAAGGAAAAGGAGTATACTTTGTGGTAGATTTTAGAGAGATGATCCTACAATATAACCTCCAGCCTTAAAGATTACTTGAGGACAGGAAATGGCTAGATAATTGTAAACAACTGGGAACTAGACAACTCCATCAAATGGCCAGGAGGATGGAAGACAAGTGGGAACTTGATTAGATTTAAAGATTGATGTGTGTTTGGGTTTGATGGAGGCATGAATAAAATATTTGATTACTCAAGAGAGGTGTTAAATGGTATTGGAATGACAAAGGATCTTACAGAGCATGAGTAGGTAATACTAGATGTGGTAGGATTATGGTATATCACAATGATGTTAGTCATACAAATCCACTGATCAATGCTAATAGCCTTAGAAAAGTAATGGTGGTATGAACGTAGCACTTTTTATTTGGAAACCAAGGAGATAACATTCATTTTAAAGTATGTGGGAGGAGGATTCTCAATAATTTAGTTATAAATGATCATCTTGATATATCATTAGGCGATGATGGTATATCATAGAGTGGTACAATCCAAACCATGTGCTATGACACTTTAGCACTTGGTAGGGTATACCTAGATCATCTAATATTTTTACATAGGTGGCTTACGAGATAAGGTGATAAGGGACATTGGTGGATCATAGAGTACCTATGGATATTTTAAAGATGGCTTGCATGGGCTAGGACCACAAATATTGGGTAGTGGATTCTGGTGTGATGGATGACTAAAATACTTGGTGGGTATAACAAAGACTAGTGTGTCTAAAATATATATCTTATCATATAGGAGAGAGGGGTATGAGTATTATTTATGGTATCTTAATGATGTAGGAGAGGGAGAATTTGATGGAAAAGAGTAGCAAGGGAGATTAGGATAGGGAGGAAGGTGCATGGAGGTGATAGACAAGATGATTTGGATACCATGGTGGTGGATGGAGGAATGGGACATGGACAACTTGAAATGAAGAAATGGCATCCATATAAAGGAAGCATGAGCATGAAGTGTACATACATTGGTTGATCTAGTGTTTTGATTGATTTCAACATTGTAATGATCATCCTAGCATAATAGGAAGTATTTTTGGTGACCCTTGTATAGTACCAGTTGATTTGGAAAGAATGGTTTATCAAGATTTTGGCTAAGTGTTTTCATTGTCAATATTTGGGTCAACACTTCACCTCACATTGGTATAATATTCTACAATCATAACTACAATTTTTAATCCATCAGATGGAGCAACATTCAAGTTTTTGTGATATTTTGTACAATTTCCAAAAAGATATGAATAACAATGTGTGGCTCTGTATATCACGGTTATCTTCTAAACAATGTACCAGTGTGGGAGATTTCACACTTCTTCATGAATAATTATTTTGTCTTGTGATGATGAATATAAGCTAATGAATGGCAGCTAGATAAGGATTCAATGGGAGATTGAGTTTTTAGGTAGCACGATTGATGAAATTGCATAAGCTCTTGAAGACTTTGTGTTTAGGTGTATTTTGGGCCAAACCAACATGGTTGATATTTTATGGATAATATTTGAGAAACTCTATCTTATGTGGGATTTATATTTAGGTCCATGCTGACCTATATTGATGTAAATTGATTATTGATTTAGGCACTAAGCATGGATGAAATTCTTTGAGGAAAACATGTTTAGTTTTTGTGTGTTACTTCTAATTAGGCCAACCTCATTGAATTTTCACTTGATTTGGGTACATATATGAGATCTTTACTAAGGTATTAGTGTGTGTGAAAGAGAGAGAGAGGGGTGAATGAGAAGAATGGTGTAGAAAAGTGTGAAAGGGATATATGATATGTGAATGTGGTAGAGTAGAGAAAATTTATGACATGTATGGTGAATCACCTACATGTGTATAATGCAGTGATGAGTAGATTGTGTGGAATATGATAGATGTTATTCTATTATTTCAATAAGGTAGTGTTTCCAACCCTTCTTTGTATTTACTCAGTGAGTTGTGAGATCTTTTCTGGATAGTGTGTCATGGCAGTGAGCCCCTGTAATATCTTATACCCAAGTATAATATTGTGAGCTAACCCTCACCATGGTTTTTCCCTTTTTAGGTTTTCCATGTAAAAATACTAGTGTTCATTTTCCATGTGATTATGTGGTTGTATTAATTCTTTCATTCTTCATGAAAATTATTTCTATTCAATTAATTGGATGGGTTATGTTCAATTGGTTTAGAGGAATAATAATTCACCCCACCTCTCAGTATTCTGGGTGTTCAACAATTGGTATCGAATCTTGGTTCCCTAGAAGTATCTTGACTACTTTTAGAATATCTTGGAGTTTGAATACATGGCTAATAGGAAGTACCCTACTCCTTTGGAAGATTTTTTTGCATTTAAATATGTAGAAGAAGACTATATGTTGGACAAGGATGAAGAACTCAAAACTACACTTGAAGATCTTAAAAAAATTGAAAATGAGAATGGGAATCTAAAGGAAAATCTAAAAGAGGGAAACAAATGCATCAAGAAGCTGAGAATGGTGTGGACAATGATTTTGGGTTGCCCACATTGCTTTGGCTCCTCCTAGCATTTTTCACCTAAAAGGAGAGAGAAGGGGGTCCAAAATGGAAATGGCTACACTAAAGATCAATGTAAATGAGATGTATTATGTCTAATTAAGATGTACTAATGCTCTAATCTGAAAATTAAATGATCTAATGATGCAAAACCTAAGAAATGCAACTTGTTTGAAAACACAATGTGATATGCAAAAATGCCTAAAAATGCAAGTAAATGATGAAATAATAGAATAAGACTAGAGAGGTGCACTTGGAATCTGAAACTTGATGCTAGGAGATTCTGGAATCCTGAAAAATTGACTAAAAATATTGACTGGGACACTTATGCTAGGCTAGGTGACTTAGTCTCAGTTTCAGGAAAACTTGTCGGAACATGAATTTGCGAAATGGGTATCTAAAAATGCAAAAACCACTTTTTAGGCCCAAAAGTGGGACTAATCCGCTAGTAGTGGCAACTTAGTCCACCTACATATTTTAGGAATTTCAAGACAAAATCTTGTAACCTCAGCTCTACACTTTCTTTTTCAATAGGTGTCTGCACTTGATTTTGCAGAAAATGAGGTTAAAAGTGTAGCGCTCCGAAAATTAAGAGTTTTTTCAATCCGTTCAAATCAGTATAAAAAGATTTCCAAGTAATCAACATTGTACATAATACTACCAAATGAGCTTAAAAAGAGAATTTAAATTTCATTTTATGTATAATATTAATATCAATGTAATGTATCAAGATTATACAAAGCATAAGTATTTCAAGACTTTTCTCATATACATATATTCAATCATACTTGGAAGAAATCAACAATTCCAATAGAAACATCTTTTCTATGCTAAGTCATAAAACTTTAATTCCTCAAATCAATGTTACATTAGATACTTTCAAATCATACTTCTATTTCAAAGTTTCAACAAAGAAAGTCAAATACATATATACATTTACAATGGGCTTCACAAGCCAATCCTGAATAATACACAAGTACATCAATAGCAAATAAAACTCAGAACAACCAACCGCCGTGACACCATCGGTCTGCTTGCGAGCTGGGGCCAAGAGTGTGATTCAGGCGCCTTTTCCGCCCAACCACGAAGTACATGACTTCCCCGGGTTCCTTCCTAACTTGAAGAAATCCCCGGCCCTGCATAAAGGAGCCTAGCAACCCAAAACAGTAAAACAGGAGGGAACTCTCGATGCATGCCTGGTGCCTATATGCATTTCTAACATGAGAAAAACACATTTCTTGCAACAGGAGGTGGCAGAGACTCAAATACATATATGTTTCTAGGCTTTTAAAACAAACCCATCTATTTCAATGGTACAAGTGCCTGGCCAAGCATAAATAATACAAGTAAATGGTAGTTTAGAAAAGGTAATACTACCGTCTCTGTTGGTCCACCTTCGGCACCCTGTCCCGGAAGTTACCACAAGTAAAGTATGAATAAATACCAAAGCAGAAAGTTGTGCATTTTCTTACATGTTTCATACATTCAATTAATTCTAAAAGAATTTCAACTGTGAATTTCAGAACATCCTTTGAAAGAAAAATTGTAAATTTAGTAGTAAGATTTCGTTTACTCTTTTGTAAGTAATCCTCTTCTGATTTTGGATAAAGGCTCTGTTTTTAAAGAAGAACATGTATGTCATAATACTTTTCAGTGTACTTTTAGAAAGAAAGATTTAATTAATTTGTTTGAATGAAACAGAGTTTTATGATTTCAGTATGTACTTCTATTCTTTCCAAGTTCAGGCTGACTGATAGTGTAATTCCCAATTTTAATACAGGTTTCAGAGTATTAATAATATACTGAAACAGTGCAATTTATTCAGAATATCAGAGGTTTGAAAGATAATCTTGCATTCAAATTTTATGTTGTATTCCTTTACTCAGGATTGTACTTATGTATGTAAGTATATGACAAAGTACTCAAGAAGGCTTTCAGTTTACATGGTTTTTCAGAGACATTTATGTTCTTGTTCCAGATTTATCATTTCTGAGATATTTGTGTATATTTAACAGAGCTCATGTCACTTTCTGGAAATGGTTTTTTTTTTCCTGTTTCAACTTGCATTTTGGTATATTTATGCATGGATATCTATACATATATATATATAAATATGTATATATAACAGCCTAAGGTGTATATGTATATATACGTGTGTGTGTGTGTGTGTGTGTGTAACTATATAATAAACCGTGATGTAGCTCTTTAAAGAAAGCAGTTAATTAAATTTTATTTTGTCCATGTTCTAGTCAGGCAATAATATCGTAAACATTTTGCTGTGGTTTCCCATCGGCATTGAGCAACATAAGTGTCAGAGTTCCTTGCCCTCCCATGGGGAGGGGGCTGGGTCAGGAGGGGGCTTGGCGCCTTCCACAAAAGTCACCGCTGCTTCAGGAGGCTGAAAGCCTCCCATTGGGGCAATGATCCTTCCCATGGGGAGGGGACAAGGATTTCAACCCCTCCACTTCCTATATGTGTATGTCAGCTTCAAAACTCAAAAATAAAGAAGACATTTTATCTAGTATATAATGTGATTCAAACTTGTCTCAGCAGACGCTAATTTCACTTCTGTGACTTGTTTTATGTAAAATTATGCATATATATATATATATATATATATATATATATATAGAGGCAGGAGGTAGGTATATATGAAAGAGAGAGGAGGAGGTATATGGCCAGTGAATACAAACATTCCTGTGCATATATATATGCATATATATATATATATATATATATGTTTATGTATATTTCTAATTATAATCGAGAGCAGTTCAATAACTTGCAGCTTTTGCAACAAAATGCAACCCTAATCTGGAAGAAAAGATTGGGTATTCTATATTGCAACAATGAGAAGTAAGTTGTTTCCCAGATTCGAAAATAAAATATCGAAAAGATTTCTTAGTTATCTATAATCATTTCATAGAATACTGCATTTCATTTCTGCAATTTTAAACTGATTGGAAGCAAGTATGGAAAAGAACCTAGCAATTTTCTTCAGTGCAGATTTCCAGTATTACCTTCATGTCGCCTCCTTCTAGAGCTTTTTGATATTTTTTTGAATGAATGTCCTCTTTTCTCTTTTAAAGCTTTATTTTTCTTTTCGAGGATCATGCAGAGTATTTCCAGATGACAGATACATTTCTCATGCAAATTCCAAAGATTGCCACATGCCAACAGCATTGTTGGTTTTAAGAAAATTTCCAGAGCCCTAAGTTCTCTCGGGCTGTTCATTCCTCTTCATATTGGAAAAAAATAATCATATGCAAACAGAGATATTTCCCACTTTATACAAACCAATTATTCCATTATATGCAACATAATATTTTCACTTTATTATTTGTTTTTAATTTCCTATATATTGTTTTTAACTCAGATTTTAGTTTTTGAATATAAATGGGTAAACTAAAACAAAATAAACCATATTCTTTTCTCAATTTATATGGTTAATTAAACTATATTTTAATTTTGCTATACTAATCAATTTCAAACATTCACATTGAAAACATAAATGGCCTAATGCAACAACATGATTTTAAGTGGTGTGTGCGTGATCGAGAGCTTCTCCTCTTTTACCCTGTCGGAAAGCTAACCTTCTTTTCCTCAATCACACTCTTGGCCTTCGATCACCTGCCACTCAAATGCACTCAGGCGTGCAAAAACGAAAGTGTATTAGTATCCAGTATAGAAATATAAATTTAGGCAATAATTAAATCAACATTCCTATTTAGTATCATTTTAATATAAAATGCACTCATAATTCTGAAAGAAAACAATTATTTTTCTACATTTCCATACTCCAAAGCATTGTAGTATATTATATTGCTCTAACACGTATCATAATTTGTATATTAAATCCCACAAATTCATGGTCAAACAGCGTCAAAGTAAGTCATGGTCCAAATAGCATCAAAGTAAGTCATGGTCAAAATAGCATCAAAGTATGAGACGTGACAAAAAGTCTCTTGAATCTTGAATTAGGGTTGTGTTGACTTGATTGACTTTGAAGACTTCTTGACTCAACACCTATTTCATTGAAAAACCTACACAAAAAGTTTGCAAACACACATGCAAAGAGGAAAAAATGGTTAAGGGTTAGAGTATAGGGGTTTTCCTTGGTCAAACCCCACTTTGGTAATCAAACCCTATGAAATGAAATGAAATGGAAGGAGAATGATAAATAAACAACATGCAATGCCATAAACTCACCAAACCCTTGATGTAAAAATATGAAGATATGCAATGAAGTGCTCCAATGCATGGCTTGATTATGATTGATTGCTTGAATGCTTGCAAGATTGAATGCTTCATGAGTGCAAGAGATTAGGAGATTGTAGAATATAGGAGGAGATGTAAAATGAGGAGAAAAACCCTTATTTATACATGATTTTACTAAAATTTCCTAAAAAATAACACATCACAGGCTGACCTCAAGGGTTAGAGGATAAAATCCCACTTGAAATTTAAAGTTATTTTGAGTTTTGTGCCAAAAAGGACTAAGTCACCCCTATTGGCGACTTAGTCCCACTTAAGAAAATTAAGTGGGTGTCAGGAATTAAAGGGCATTGAATGTTTTCCAACAGGAATATCCTCAAAAACACACTTAAAATTAGTTGGAAAGTGTATTAAGGGGTCATTTAAACATAAGAAAGGGTTGAATTAGTGATGACAAGTTTGGGTATGTGTAGGATCATGATGGGCCAAAAGTGGTATTGCTTAGATGGCGCGTAGGGTATGGGTATTAACCTTTTAATTTTTAAACCGCAAAAAATTGATGAAACGGTGCGGTTTTAAAGGAGAGACTTCTATATTCTCCATCAATATGTAAATTATGCCTTACTTCCTTGAATTTAATAAATACTATTATTCATTTCTATTTGAAATTTATGACTAAAGTCTGAATTAGATAGGTTATAGAAAACATCTTTATAACTTAACGGTGTCACATTTTGAATCCAAAACATATACACATTTTATGCTTCATACATACTACATCGTGATTAAAAAAAAAAAAAATTAGAATTTCATGAAGTTTCTAATTCTGCTAAGGTGGTCGTATTATAGGCGGAGTATTTTTTAAAAGTTATAATAAAAATTCATAATTAATTATTTTTTTACTTGGAAAATTACAAAAATATACATCGTGACATGAGTCCTCTACTCTATATCTAAAATATTATAAAAAATATTATCATTTTATTGTGGTTAGTGGTCGCATTGCACACCTAATTTTTCCTTAAAAATTTAAGTACTACTGGATTGAAATTTCAAATTTTCACTAAATAGATTTTTTTTTTTTTTTTAAAACCTAGTAGTTTAGAAACTACATTCAATTTGCTACAAATTCTATTCGAACATATTTTTGAAATAATATAGATAGTTTATTCAAAATTTTAATGGCCAAGTTGTCTAACTCCTCGATTTTCTCTAAAATTTTCGCCACTTAAGGGCCTATTTTTTCCATGATGATCCTGCACATACCCGTCTAGAAAAGCATGAAAGTGAGTTACAATTCTTTGAAATAAGACTTAGTAAGTGATAAAAAGGAGATATTTAATTGAATTATGATGAAAGGGTCCTAGAAAAGTGTGAAAGTGGGTTACAACACTTCACAACACCTTTACAAGACATCCTAGAAGTCTTAATGATTCACAAGGGTTCAAGACCTAATATGAATGTGTTGTCCACATTACAACATTAAATCTAGGAAAAATCAAGCCAAAGTCCACTAGGAGGACCTAAACATGAGAAAAAGTAGAAGGGTTACTTTTTCCGTGTCCACAATTAGCCCCCACTTTAGTGAGAGGATGAACTTGCTTCAAAATCGCACTAAAGTAGCCGATCATGCAACCAAGAAGGGTCCAAATGTGCTAATGCTTGATAAGATGAGATAACGATAATAAAGAGGGATGACCAAGCCCCAAAGATCATGATCCCATGGAAAACCAATTATAAGCACAAAGGAACACACATGAAAGTGATGAAAAGGAATGAAGCTTTGATCGTTTGTCCAGCTCGTTGTGGATTAGATCTAGGCTATTTGTTTGGAAAAAGAAATATGTACTCACTATGGGGCCACAAAACTTCTGGTTATCTATGGGGTGAGAAATCCCAAGTATACTCAATCTGGGGCCACAAAACTTCTAGTTGTTTGCGGGGTGAGAAGGCCCAAAAGGTGAGAAACAGACGCTCGATTAGTATGTACTCACACAAGCAGGTGGATATGGGGAAAATTTGTGTTTTGGAATGGGCTTTCTCACTCAACCATATCAAATTTATACCTCCTGATAACTTTAATAAGGTTCCACAAAGACAATGTTGATTCGTGCTCCATGAGACAAGCAAAGCTTTGTATGCTTAGAACTCATGAAAAAATGTAAAGGTACCATAGGCATGCAAGTTGTGTTATGAAAGGTGGCCATGTAAATGCAAAAAATAACATGCAAAAGATGTTCAAATGACTCTTGTTTGGTTCATACAAGGTCTATCACTTTGGGAACATTGTTCCTAATGTCTCCAAAAGAGGACCAATCAAAGAATAGAATGTTCGCAACTTAGGGGATGCAGTGTGTTGCATCAGGCCACAAAGAGGAATGTAATATGCTAAGATAGATCACATTTATGAAGGACATCACACCCAATGTCATCCACAAAGTGACAAACACATCGTATAAAGTAACAAGGCTGCACTAAAAACCAAGAAAAAAGAATCCCACTTTAAAGGAATTGCTACACATCGTTCTGTGAGCAATTACTTTAAAGTAGCAAATGAAAAATGCAAGAAGAAAAAAAAGACATGAGAGCCAACTTGAAAATCCCCTATGCCAAGTCATATGTTTCCAAGTAAGGATGCTTCATGTGAAGGAAAAAGGAACAAAAGAAAGAGGGGTTGCCCCCAAAAAGGAACACACCAAATACATAAGAGATCTATGGATTTGGGGTCAGTATATTCATTGCTGCAATGTTTTCTTTAAAGAGCTTAGAACTGTCATCATTCCCCAAATACATAGAACTGGAAGAATGACACAAAGAGAGCGAAAATAAAATAAAAAAGAAAGGTTGTTTTGGGTCAACATGGAAGAAATATTGTGGTCTCAACGCTTTCCATCATCCCCAAAAGGAGAAACACAAGTGCAAAGAAAAACAAAAAAGGAAAAAGAAAAGGAAAAAAATATTTTGGGTCAACATGAAGGAGATTGTTCAATGTCTCTGTGGGGTCATCCCAAAAAGGAAAAAAAAAACACAAGAAAAAGATAAAAGTGGAATGAATGGAAACATCCCAAAAGGAAATGAAATAAGGCAAAGGCGATTTATGACATATAGAAGAAATTGTACAAAAATAGAGGAAGTGCACAAAGAGAAGGAGAACATTGGACATCACATCATAGGGGAACATGATACACACACATAGAAAATAATAAAAATAAAAGAAGAAAAAAAATGAAAAAGGCTAGTAAGGCGAATGCAAGTCAACCATCTAACAGGTCATCCACGTCCCAATCATGTTCAATGTATTGCGAGGGTAGTTGACTGTCCAAAGGAAGAATTGCAAGTGCCGAACTAGGGGAAGTACCAGGTTCTTAATTTGGTGTGAGAGATTTATCATTTAAGCTCATGGAAGAGGAAAATAAAGAATTTAGATCAGTATGTACCTCTTCATCTATTTTAGCGATTTCCTCATCATCATCATCATCCAGATTAATCAAGATGGGGGGACAGATGGTAATTTCCAAGGAAGGGTGTATTAAGAGTTGGGGCTATTGTATTTGATCATTTTGTTGTGATGGTTGTAACGTATTATCTTGTGGTGAGTCAGGAGGAGGATGGTGGTTACGTATGAATTCTGTCAAAGGTGGAGGTTTATTTTCTTTGTTGTTTTCAGTTTGCATTTGACGAGAAAGGAGGTGACAATAATGCCTATGCTCCATAGCACCACAGTTTCTTTTGATTCTATTTTGAATTTGTGTGGGTGTAAAAGTGGGTTGATCTACCATAGGCTCCTTTTCTTCTTGATGGGGAAGAACGGAAGGAACCGAAGAAGATGGTTCAATCACTTTCTCTTTTGCTTTATAAACTTGTTTAATGCGCAAAGGCATGACAGGTTTAGTTTCATTATCGTGTGGATGTTTGGAGGAAGAAAGGGAAGTGTTTAGTGTTGGTTGATCTAAGGTTTCTTTGTCAAATTCAGGTTGAAGTATTGTCTCATCAAGGATTGGGATAGCGGAAGTGGATTGGGATTGGTTATAGAGAGACAATTCAACAATTTTCTTTGCTTTAAACTTTTGATAAGAAATGAAAAATAAATCTTTGCGAGGTGTGATGGGCTCCATGGGCTCTAGCCAAAAGTATTCTAAGGTGAAATTTCCTTTAGAAGACAAAGGGTAAAAAGCATTATGGTGGATAGTGAATATGTCATTGTCATGCAAAAAATTTAAACATTTATGTATGACTGAAGGAACAACTTTCATCGAGTGAAGCCATGGATAGCCTAGCCACAGACAAAACTGATCTAATTGTGGAATGATAGAGAATATAACATCCAATATCTTAGGTCCTATTTGTAATAGAAGAATGATCGATCCAATCGTTGGGCACACGAAACCATTATGTGTTTTGATCCATGCTCTTGGCTTTTCATAGTGATCTTGATAAAGTTTATGTAATACCAAAAATTCCTCTGTGATCACATTCTCATCACAAGTGGGATCTATGAGTAACCCATAAGTGGGCTTATCATAAATATGTCCAGCTATGTAAAGAGGACCATCAGGAAGATTTGGAAGAATATCTTTAGAAGTGAAAGTAATATCAAGATTTTTCTTAGGTTGGCCCTTACAAGGGATAACATCTATCGCTCCAACAATTTCATCCATAGGATTACTAGGGGTGTATCAGGATGTTCAGTCTCTTTATTAACAATCATCACATCATTGTTTTGAGTTTCAATGGATTTGAAAAATGACACATTATGTCTAGGCATGGGATTGGTAAAAAAAATTAGATTTTGATTAGGTGGGGCAACACACGTATTTATTTTTTCATTAACATTTGAAATAGATAGACAGCCAGAATCAATGAGGTCTTGCACTATGTGTTTAAGACACTTACATTGTTCTGTGTCATGTCCATTTTGTCTATGATAATGGAAATACATGTTAGGTTGAAAGGTTGGAGGAAAAGGTTTGGTTGTATCTAATGGTTTAATAGGAGGTAAAGA
>VDFB02032551.1:0-62673 GCA_007258455.2 Sequoia sempervirens
GAGATAGGGATGAAGGGAGAGATGCGTCCCTCTATCTCTATTTATATATATTCCTCTCTCCATCTCTTTATATCTCGATATATCTCCCTTCCTTTCTAAATCTTCTTATCTCTTCCTTATTTGTTTCATTTTTTTTTCACACAAATGTGAATGTATTATAAGGCACTCCCATTAAAATTTGAGAATTCTATAATGTGCTCGCATTTGTATCTATTTTAGGTATTTCTAACACTTAGATTTGGATTTTCCTTAGATATCCAACTTAAAGGGTTGGACTTACATGCAATTCCTAAAGGTGTATTGTTATAAATTATTAAAAAATGACAAAATTTTGAGAATGCTCTATATTAGGTTTGCACATATTTCAATTTTGAGCTAAAAAATTATAATAATAGCTTTGAGTACCTTTCTAACTATGTAATTTTTTCTACATTTTGAATATATTAAGGTTTTGATCTTTAATTTATTGTTCTAGTGTCTTCATTTTTTGTCAGAAATGTATGTATATTATTTTTGGTTTCATGTTTTATCTATTCATCAAAATTTAGTGGGAGCATGCTCAATTTTTTTCAAGATAAAATTAGTAAAAATTCATTTATTCATTAAAATTTAGCAAAAAAATCAGGCATAAACTACATGGTGTTGGCTAATTTTCACTTAAGTGATTTTTGAAACATTACAAAAAGTTAACATTTTAGGGAGGGCATGTTGGTGTAAATAAAGTCTTGTACCTATTTAATTCATTACTATGGGACTTATTTACATGTTAATTTTACTTAGGTCCTAGGAAGGAATCTTTCTAGGTGTTAGTTGTCATTAGTTGTTATCTTATCTTTTGACTTGTTTCACATGTGACCTAGGTAGTAGTGATAAGTTGTCTCATGTCATATGATTAAGACACTTGTCATAATCTTATGACATCGTGTATCTCACCTTGGCTATATAAGCAAGGGGTCTCTCATACACTATACACAACATCAATTGAATCATATTTTCATATTCTCTCTCTATGCTTTCCATTTGGCCTCAAGATCTTGGTAGGCTATCTCCATAGCCAATTCTAACATGGTATCAGAGTGGGTTGGGTGCCTTTGGTTAGCCATTTTTTGAGAGATCTTGGTAAATCTTAAAAAGATGAGTATGCTCTTCTCTTGCATCGTATGATGATCTGGAGAATCAAAAAAACTTGATAGAAATACCAATTTTTTGGGGGGTCCTCTTCTGGCTATTTTATTACATGTTGAAATCAGAGCTTGCTGGTATGAATTTGAGCTCATCATTAAGTTCAGGAGGTTCTAGAAAGTCGGTGTTTCCTTTTGTTTTGTCCAAATCAGACATATGAGGCCAAATCTATGAAGGTTTGAAGCTAAAGAGTGGTTGCTAGAACCAACAGGTAGCTACATTTTTGGAGCATTTTGGGTCAAATCTGACCCTGCCATCTCATCCAAAAGGCCTAAAAACCCTAAGATCGACTATCAATTCATCGAATTTAGAGAAGTTGTTTGTTGAGGCAAAAAAAATTGCCCAAGGAGCCATACGACCCCCCAAGTCACAATAAATACAGTGGTATGATTTTTTGAAAAATATATATTATTTGAAATTATTTGAAATTTTTTAATAAAATTTTTATATAGTTGATATAAAAAAATTTAGAAAAATCTTTATTAAAATCCCTGGAAGATTTTTATTGTAATTTTTTTTAAAAAAAATCAAAAAATCAAAAAGTATTGTCCGCAGACTTTTCAGTCTACAAACGTACCTCTTGCACAAACAACATACTATGTGGTACTATCACCAGTACTAGTCCAGCAAATGACATATCCTGGTTCATCCCCATGACACCATAAATACAGGTGAGTTAATTCATGACTAGGGGACTTATTTACATGTTAAGTTTACTTAAGTCCTAGGAAGGAATCTTTCTAGGTGTCAGTTTTCATTAGTTGTTATCTTATCTTTTGACTTGTAACACATGTGATCTAGGTAGTTGTGATAAGTTATCTCATGTCATATGATTAAGACACTTGTCATAATCTTATGACATCTTATGTCTCACCTTGGCTATATAACGAAGGGGTCTCTCATACATTGTACACAAGAACATTGAATCAACTGAATCATAATGGATAAGAATATAGTTTATTTTTGTCATATTCATATTCTCTCTTTGTGATTTCTATTTGGGCTCAAGATCTTGGCAGGCTATCTCCATATCCAATTCTAATATGGTATCAAAGTGGGTTGGGTGCCTTTGGTTAGCCATTTTTTGAGAGATCTTGGTAAATCTTGAAAAGTTGAGTATGCTCTTCGCTTGCATCATATGATGATCTGGAGAATCAAGAAAACTTAATAGAAATACCAGATTTGGGGGGTTCCTCTTTGTGGCTCTTTATTTTAGGTTCAAATTGGATCTTGCTAGTGCGAATCTGAGCTCACCATTGAGTTCAAAGGGTTCAAGAAAGTTGGTTTCGTCTTTTGTTTCATCCAAATCGGACATATGAGGGAAAATCTATGAGGGTTTGAAGCTGAAGAGAGGTTGCCATATCCAGAATGTAACTACAATTTTGGAGCATTTTGGGTCAAATCCAACCCTGCCATCACGTCCATAAGAGCCAAAAACCCTAAGATCGACTATCAAATTGTCAAATTTGAAGTAGTTATCTGTTGAGGCAAAAGAAAATTGGCCAAGGAGTCATACAACCCCCCAGGTTGTGTCATAATTACGACGGTACAATTCTAAAAAATATATATATATATATATATTATTTTTAAAATTTATGAAAAGCATTAAATATTTTTTCCAAAAAAATATATATCCAAAAAGGTTGTTTGAAAGTTGTTTTTTAAAATATAAAAAATAGCGGACTATATCTGTAGTTCGTAGACTACAGGTACTCTGCAGTACCTTAGAGGTACGCAGGGGCGATAGAAATTGCCACATGGCTCATCATCATTCCACCGCAGGTGACCGGTCAAAAAGATGGCCACAATAAATACAAACCAATATCACACCACCCTTATTATAATCCTCAATTTCCAAAATAATTTAATAGAACCAAATAATTATATAATGGTGGGAATAAAGAGGAATAATTAAATAATTTTCAATCACTTAATCAAATGGAATAACATGCATATCAATGAACCAAGGTATATCAATAGAATCACAAATAAGCCATTTATTAGTATAAATGAGAATCATCTTTATTCAAAGTAAATAACTTACAAGTACAACATAACTGGCCAACCTAAGGATGTTTACACAAGAAGGGCTTGCTCATCCATGTGCCAACCACCTAGACCTGCAAGAAAATGTTAGTGAATAGGGGTTTTCCTTGGTCAAACCCTGTTTTGGTAATCAAACCTTGAAATGAAATGAAATAAGATATATGAATGAAGAATGATCACATTATGATGTTGCAACTCTCTGAAACTCTAGCATTAAGCTCTTGCTAGATTGTGATAGATCTTGACTTGAATACTGCTTGAATCATGAAATCTTCATTAGATATGTTAGCTCAAATATAGTAGGTAGCCATTAAAATGTGTACATACATATCAAATTTATCACAAAATTTGCACCAAAAACAACAACATACTTGATGTTTGTGCTCATACATACAGTCATAAAGACTTCATGTTAAATTACTGTCGATGTTGCTAAGACCATATTTTCATAAAAATCAAGTAATCTTTGCAGGTACTAATTTGTTATCAAGATAACATGACTACTTGCATGAAATCATCCAATAATATTTTCACACAGAACATATCAAGAAATGAAGTGGATCAATGAAGAACATGCAAGTACTAGCATAATAAATAAAGAAGGTATAGCTCATGTGTGTATGTATATTCATATATATGGGTAAATATGAATATACATTCATAAGTAAAGTAATTCCATACCAAATTTCCTCCTATCCAAATATCATGAGGAGACGTGTTCAAGGGTTTTATGAGCAAGCATTACCTCTCTTACATGGAAAACATAATCAAATTCCATTAAACAAGCATTCTATCTTTATAATGAATCTCCTTAGTCATCAAAATAAGCAACTGGCATTATATGCATGAATGAGGATTCTTAATGCATGAGTATAAACAATCCTCCTGATTTGACTTTAAATGGCATAAAATTTAAAATGAGTTAAGATTTACTAGCCCTAAGGCTTTCGTCAAGTTTTTATCTATACCATCTTCTTAGTCTCCAACTTGAGACGTTCCAAATTAACCTATCTTGATAAACCGTTGTCCTTCATCTAGAATTACCATCTTGATTCTGAACACTATTCACTCTACGAGATGTCCAAAAGGTGTAATCATCTACTATGCTTGTCATTTAAATATTCAAGACTTCCATATTATTATTCGCATCTTCATGAATCATATATTTTGTCGAACATGTTCATGTCACATAAGTGAAGAGAGTGGTTAAAGCATACACATTAATTATTTTAGCAAGAATAGAGAAGCATATTTCTAGACTTAAATGGAATATTTCCCGATTCTCATTATATGAGGAATAATACACTCTCACTAAAAGTCCTTGGTGGCTATGGTTCTAAAACAAGTGATGAATATAGATACAGTGTAATATAGATGAGTATGACACTATTCTTGGAAGATCATGTTGAATTAGGAAATTGTGATCTATGATTGGGGACATGAAATATTCATGTTCACAAATAATTATTCACATATATAAAAATATGTATATATACATAATCAAAAAATAAAAGTATGGTTTCAGAAAGTGTATCATCATAATATTATACTAGAGATTCAAATAACCATACATATATGTTTACATTTATTTTGGCATTTACATATACATATCCTTATATATATGTGTGTGTGTGTGTGTATGTATATGTATGTATATATATATATATATATATATATATATATATATATATATATATATATATATACATACACACACACAACCTTATCGACAAGTAGAACAGGCATATATCAAAGCAATTTCAAAGTCTCATGATAGGCAAGTAAGCCTCAAAGAAGGATTGACGACACCCCATGACGAGGTGTGGCTGGGGAAGCCCCAAGCCATCATGAATCATACATAACAACATGAAATTCCACAAATAACAGGTTTCTTATAACCAAACCCTAGCCTCAGGAACCAACTGAGAAATAATTAAAATGAATGCAACAAAGATAGACAATCTCTAAAGTAATCATAACTACAAATTTACGAACTGGGTACAGCTGATTTTTTTATATGTTTTAAAAGACTTGGTGGCACACCTTCTATAAAAATTTCATACAAATCTAGATATGAAAACAAAAGTTATTAATGACGCAACAACCTAGTTTTTTTTTTACGACAATTTTATTGCTATCATAACCTTTTTTAAAATCTCATTTCAAGGAACATGGAACCAACAACCCCGTACAATTTCTAGAATTTTAAACAAAAAATCCAATTGATTTAAACAAACATAAATCTAATACCTACAATCTCTTTTACATTTCCCAAAACAAAAATTACAAAGGGTACAAACTCTACCTAAAATCCAACAAAAAATCGAAAAGAAAAAGAAGAAATTCCAAAACACAAAACACATCAAACACTTGATACATACACAAAATTCAATCACAATAAATCTATTCACTGTACAAAATTAATGACAAAGGGTATTAAACCCTACCTTGGTCCAACGCAAGAAGGGTAGCAAGAAGAGAAATTCAAAGAACAATACTTGCAGCCAAGCTACAACAACAATCTCCAGCCAATTCACCAATTCCCAACACTTAATAGCCAAAAAAAATTGGAATTCGCTTTCCATAGATCTTCTTCTTCTTCTTGTTTCTCCTTCCTCTCTTCCTTACCTTCTTGGCTCTTGATTTTCTTAGTGTTCTCCAAAACCCTCTTCTCGGCATCTATTTATTATTATTTTTTTTAACAGAGAAAATGAGAAATGTAGAAAGATAAAAAAAATAATGAATCTCCAAAATGAATCCTCTTGTTGAGAAAATAAGAGTTTTTATAAACATTTATTACTTTCTTCCTCTTTTTTCCATCTTTATTTTGCTTTGTTTTTTGTTTTTGGTATATCTTTTTGTTTTATTTTCCAAATCTTGCTTTCTTTCTATTATTTATCTCCATTGTTATCAGAAAGAATAAATATTCTAATTTCCTTTCATGCATAAATTTTTTTTAACTAACATAATTTTAACAATTTATCTTACCACACACAATAATAAATAAATATAATTTATTTCCTTCACATACTATTTTAATAAAAACCAATATATAAATAAATTAAATCTATTTTTATTCCAATAAGAGAATATTAATATCTAGCTAACAATTTAATTAAATGGCAACTATAAAGCATAAAGGTGATTTATTTTTCTACCAAAGATGAGAAGCAATTTATTGACATAATTTATTTATGCAAAGAAAATTGCAACTATAATGCCAACTAGGTTCCTGTGTGTGTAGATTCCTTTCACCACAAATCTCCTCAATCCTGTCACACACATGAGTCAAAGTTCGGTCAATGATCATTAAAAGAGTAATATTGAGTTATAAATTAATTACTAAAATAAGGGTCGTGACATTGCGTCATAATTACGACGATACAATTCTCAAAAAATATATATATTTTTTATTTATTTTTAAAATTTATGAGAAGCATTAAATATTTTTTCTAAAAAAGTATATATCCAAAAAAGTTGTTTGAAAGTTTTTTTTAAAAATATAAAAAATAGCGGAATGTATATGTAGTCCGCAGACTGCAGGTACTTTGTAGTACCTTAGAGGTACGCGGGGGCGACAGAAATTGCCACATGGCTCATCGTCATTCCACTGCAAGTGACTAGTCAAAAAGATGGCCACAATAAATACAAACCAACATATATTTTTTCAAATCAGTGAAATAAAATATTCTAGCCAGTCACTGATTCTAGTGTGGGAATATTCCATAAAATATTCCAAAAAAATATTTGCCTCAAATTCTCCCTGTAAATTCCACAAGATTCTTGGCTGACGAGATTCTTAGTATATTTTGGCATCTGAAGAATATTTTGGTGGCTAGGGGCGATTTCTAACATAATGGGAAAATGACCATCAAATTTAAGCTAGAAGACAGTTGATGTCAGTGCCACATCAACAAATTTCCAAAAAAATTGCCCCCCTCACCGTTGGAATTTTTTATTTTGTAGTCCAACTTCAAGTGGTCATAAATTGTTCATTTTGACTCCTTTTTTTGAGCAATTTATTTTGTTTATTTGGGCTAATTTTTCACGCTCTTCATAGTGGTACAATCATATTTTGGTACCAAAAATTGTACTTGATTTTGTGGCCTATTTTGGCATATGTAAGCACTAAGATCAAGTCTAGCCTGTTGTTTTTGGCATGTAGCAACTATAAACACACTAAATATAAAGTTCCAAATCATATTACTAGGGGGCTTCTTGATTGAGTGATTTAAGGGGGTCTTTTGGTGCATTCTTTTGATCTGTTTGCTTGTGCTCTCTTATTTTCATGGATCATTCTAAGGTTCCTTTGCTCACACCATATAATTATTCAACATGGCATCAAAATGCATGAAGTATTCTAATGACTAAAGGTCACTTTCTCTATGTTGAAAATAAGGTACCCGAACCTACAGATGCAAATAAAAAGATAAAATGGATGATTGAACATACCAAAGCTCTTGGACATCTTCGTAAACCAGTTTCTCAAGATTTGTTGTTTCAAATTGAAGCATGTAAAAATTCTCATGAACCTTGAGAAAAAATTGAAAACATTGTATGGTACTACAAATGAAGTAAGAGGCTATCAAATTGATAATGAATTGATGAGCCTTGATCCTAAGAACTTTGACAACATCCAAGACTACATCACCAAGGTTAATGATCTAAGAGAGCAATGTAAAGCATGTGGAATTGATAAGGGCATTTAGCTAGTCTATAATACAATGAAAAAACTTGGTCTTGATTATGCTTCTTTTGTTTCTAGCTTTCATACTCATAGATTGACTATGGGGTATACATATACTACACCTTCATTTGCATCATTTTCTGAGATGTTGATACATGAGCAACAAAAGCTTATCTCAATGGGTCTCATCAAGACTTCTAAATCTCAAGCATTGTTGGTTAGTCAGGTGAAAGAATCAGAATTAGATAAGAAACAAAAGAAAGCAAAGAATAATCAACATTCAAATCAAGCAAAGAAAAAATTCTCTTCCAAAGGGGAATCATCTAAGAAGGAGAGGCTTACTTGTGCATATTTCAAGAAGGATGGACATGAAGAATACTATTTTTATAAGAAGGATATTGATGAGTTGAAACATCTTCTTGAAAAGAATCACATTGATTTTCCTTCTAGATTGTTTGAATCACCTCCTCCTTCTTCTTCAAAACAGTCTAAAAAGGACAAAGGTCAAGCTTTTACATCAAGAAATAAAGGACATTCTCTTTGTGCTTTTCTAGGTCATGGATTAGGGAGATGGCTTCTAGATTCAGGAGCATCTCATCATATGGAATCTTCACAGTCTATATTCTATTCTTTTGAGCCTTCTACTATGTCTCATATTTTGATGGGAAACAATACATACATAAGTGTAATTGGGAAAGGGATCTATTAGTTTTGGGGACAACACTTTTCAATATGTTTTGTGTGTTCCTCATTTGAGGAACAATCTTCTTTCCATATATTAGATTACACATGGTGGAGATGGGAGAATTGTGGATTTCACACCTGATTCAATCATCATTCGAGACTTGGAGAGTAGAGAGATCATTGCTACTTGGGCAGTTGATCATTCATCTCGGTTGTATACCTTTGTATATTTTTCTTCTGATGGTGACATTGTTCCTTCGGTTTTTTATCACACTTCAAGTATGAACCATGATTCATAGGAGACATTTGGCTTCTTGAACTTGGGATTTCTCACATCAGATCTAGTTCTTGAGTCATACATTCCATCTCCTCCATCTACTGTTGTAGTTGATGATGCGTGTGTTGCTACAGATGTGGCTTCTTGTGATTCAGTGCAACAAGATATTCATTGTCTTTCAGATTTGGCTACTTTGGATGACTCCTTGACAGGTATTTCAAATTTGTTTGTGGAGTCTCATATTGCAGATTTGGGAGACATCATTGGTGACATTCATCTTCTCTTTGATGGTGAATATCATTCTTCAGTTGTTGCAAGGGAACACTTTGACCCTCTTGTTCAATCTATACATGACCATTCTTTACAGTTTGACGTGAGTATGTATACTTTTGGAAAACATTTGGAGGAGACTTCTTTGTCTTCGGAGGGGATATGATTGTCTTTGGATTCTGTTCTACATTCATCTCTACTAGATTATGGATTGTCCTCTTCAGTAATGTGGCCTAGAATGCCTGTTTGGAGTGTGTCAGCTTTCGACATCGACATAAAGACACTTGAGCATGCTTCAAAGACATCATACACCATCTGTCTTCCTTCATATTCCTTTCAGGAATGAGAAGAACTCTTGCATACATTCTTGCTTTTGTTTCTTCTGAAGGGGAGGAACGTTGTTCAGTGAAATTGGATCATCTTTAGCATTCAATGTTGAGCTTCGACTATCATTGCAGGAGACTCAACATTGAGGGTGGGTTGCATTGTCTCTCTTCTTCTTCTCTCTCATGGGGGATCTTTTTCCTCACATGGGGTTTTGTCCTTCTCATGCATCATTGAGAGTATTTCTATTTTTTATTTCATCTCTCTTTTGGGGAGGAGTTTTGTCCCACTAGGTTCTCTCCTTTCTCTGTTTGTGAGAGATTGCATTGCACTTGTACATGGGTACCTAACATGGCCTAGTAGCTAGGACCCATTCTTTCATCTTTGTGTCATTTGCATAATAATCTGCTACTCCCTAAGTTGCACTTAAGGGGGAGTATTGGTGTAAATAAATTATTGTACCTAGTTAATTCATTACTAGGGGACTTATTTACATGTTAAGTTTATTTAGGTCCTAGGAAGGAATCTTTCTAGAAGGTGTTAGTTTTCATTAATTGTTATCTTATCTTTTGACTTGTTTCACATGTGACCTAGGTAGTAGTGATAAGTTGTCTCATTTCATATGATTAAGACACTTGTCATAATCTTTTGACATCTTGTATCTCACCTTGGCTATACAACCAATGATTCTCTCATACATTGTACACAACATCAATTGAATCATATTTTCATATTCTCTCTTTGTGCTTTCCATTTGGCCTCAAGATCTTGGTAGGCTATCTCCACAACCAATTCTAATAGAGTATACTAAACACTATGTTATTTTTTCTTGACAAAAATAGGATCACTTTATGTGCTCCCCCTATTTGAACCCCTTAATCCCCACTTTAAAAAATAGATTTAGAACACTATGACTTTTGTTCTTGTTGTGTCCTTAAATTTTGAGTGTAACTATCTTCAATTTCTCATCCAAGATCATTTTTTTTATTTTAAAAATATGTGGCCACTTAATACCCCCTTTTAATCCTCCCATTTCCATGTACTTACCCATAAATTCAATTGATGTTCAAGTAATTTTATCAATATCAAATTGAGATGGCAAAGAGGATGGACCTTAAACTTCAAGATTAAATTTATTACTTTTATGATGTTATATATATTTCATTTCAACTTCACTCCTCCAAATTTAAAATTTTCATCAACTTCCTTGGTATGATGTTCAATTCTATATAAATCTAATATAACTGGTACAAAATAATGAGATATGAAAATAGTGATTGCAAGTTGTCAAATTCAAACATAAGACATAAAAATTATCATTCCAAATCTTCAAAACATAAAAATAATATTTGATATTATAAAATTCAATCTAAAAACATGCAATTTGATTATTCTATATCGACAAAACAAGAAAAGGTTGTAGAATTATTAAACAATTATTGATTTTTTTCCAAAATCATAAGTAGTGTTTTTTTGTTGGATAATGTGTAGTATGCAGGGAAAATAGAACATGTGGGTTTGGGATCATAGGATATACATGTTTTTTACCCATTTTGGAGGTTTTATTCTCCAAAAATTTAAGTGATAATTTTCTAGAAAATTATAACATGAGCACATTATAATGTTCTCATGTTTGTGCCTACCTTGGTTATTGTGATAAAAAGAGGAGAGAGAGATATGTAAGGAGTGGTAAGGATATAGAGATAAGGGAGAAAGATAGAGATAGATATGGAGAGGAATACATAGATGGAGAGGGAGAGGGAGAGGGAGAGGGAGAGGGAAAGGGGGACATAAAGAGAGAGGGGAGAGAGGGATATATATAGATGGAGACAATATATGCGAATAAGCGCGTCAGTCAAAATCAAAATTCAAAGAACATCAAATCCGACAGATCAAATCAAATCCGAGATCAAAATCAAATAAATCCGTCAAAATCATTCGATCCATCAAACTTTTTCAATCAAAATCAAAAAGGATCTCAGGTCAGGATCAAAAATCCAACGAAAATCGCGTCAATCAAAGGCGTCTGGAATAAATCGAACGTCGAATCGAGATCACTCAATCAGGATCCGCGTCAAACAAAGACAAAGGAAGATCATCGTCAAAGATCAAAAAGATCAGTCAAAATCAAATTTGGTCAAAAGATCGACATGGACAAAATCGAAGGATCGACGGAAATCAATCGATGTCCGAGAAAAGAAAAATCCAGGAAATCAATCGGGCATCGAAAGTCAGCGTCAGATCGTCAGTCAGTCGAAAATAAAAAATCAGTAAAAATCGGCGTCAAATCGAAAGATCTCTCGGGTCAGAGACCGTCGGATGGATAAATCGAAAGTCGCGAGAAAATAGGCGTCTCGAGAGTCGGGAAGAGAATTTCTCGTCTCTCTCTCTCTCTCAAAGTGGACAATGAAAAATATCTCGAGATAAAAGGTAGAGATCGAAGATACTTTCTCGATGAAAAGCCGGAAGAGAATAAAAATATCCGAGAAGGATCCCGTAAAGATCGTCGAAGGAGAGACGGGGAGATCGAGGTCAGGAAGGCTGCGGTGTCGAACAAAGTGTCCGAAAGAGGGGATAGATAAATAGAGGGAGAGATAAAGATAGGGAGAGAGATATCCCTCTATCTCTATCTCTATCTCTATCTCTCCCTCTTTTGTAATGTCCTTTTTTCATTCTATTTCAACACTTTTGGAATCTCCAACTTTCTTGGAGACGACCAACTTTATCGAGAAGGTAGTATGATAGTTGCAAACAGTTTCACTTTTTGTGTGTGGATCCAAAAATTTGGGAAGACTCAACACTTCATGGAGAGGTTCATCATGTTGGGAGAGTGCCAAGTTTCTAATAAATAGTTGTCATATGCACTTTGGTGTTGGTAACATGGTTGAACATTATATTTGGAATTTTTTTATAGTTTCCATTACTATGGTGGTTTTGTGAAAAATAATTAAAATATTAACTGGTTATATATTTAAGTTGTCAAAAAGTGAGAAACTAAAAGGCGACTTATATTTAATTTTTTACAAAGAAAAATGATCAAGTTTGGAGAGAAAGGTGAATTTTAAATTAAAACTAATTTTAATTTATTTTAGGGTTTGATGGAAAAGAATAAAAAAGGAATTATCAGAAAAATAAATTCATTATATCATTTTCAATTTCTAGAAACCCTTGTTTTAGATCTTTTGTTTAGCATCTCTCCTAGACAATGAAATCCCTCCTAGATTACTTGGAATTAGAGGATGGAAATCTTCTAATTTATTTTTTAGCTTCATTTGGAGGTCAAAATTGGGCTTATAGTGGAATCTACAAGCTTATATGTTACAACAAATCTAGAAGAAAATACCAAAAATATATTTATTTCTATTTGATTATGCAAGTATCATTATTTTCAAATGAATCAAAAATCTTAATTATTTGGCTAGTCACAATATCCAACCATGCCATTTGAAAATTCAAAGGGGTAGTACCATTGTAAAAGATTTACTTGTAGGTTTTAGGAAGTCATAAACTATCATGAGGTAAAGTTGATTATTGCAGAGCTAGGTGACATGACAAGAGAATTCAAGAATTATTTATTTTGGCAACCACACTCATCTAAATTGTGATCAACCCTTTGAAATGGATATTGCATACTTTTGAGGGTGACTTGGATGTCAAAAAGGTCAAGAAATTCCAAGAAAAAAAGAAAGTGTGGGTTTTAAGATAGTTGCAAGGATTTCTAGAGCCATTGCATTATGTCCATCTCGACTACATTTACAAATAATATAAATATCCAATGAATGATGATGTGGAATTGTGGAAGCTTGTAAGAAGGATCCTTGAAGGGATACTGAGATTCAAAAAGTTAGCATAGACCCAAATAAAGAAGGGGTGATTGAATAACTCTATAAAATATTGGTTGTGTTTTATAGGTTTGTTGCACTACTTAGGGAGGACATTGAGCTCAATCTCACTTCTTTTTTATTGCTTTAGTCTAATTTCAATAAAATTACTAGTAAAATGAATAAAATAAAGCTAATTTAATGCCAAAAGGAACTTGTAGGAAGGGTATAAAGGATTTGTTGATTTAAATAAGCAACGAATTGCAACAATCAAGTCATTGCAACAATTCTATAAGAAACTTTGTAGTGTGGAGCATATACCAAGTGCTTATTTTATCAATTGATATTTATCAAATATTATTTAAAAAATAATTGCAATGATGAATATGAATATTTAATTTATAAAAAGTAAAATAAATTTGAGCTAATTTTATTTATTTAAATATTACATATACACAAAAGAAAGAAAAAATGAAAAAATATCTTACACAACAAAATTATAGGAGTATATAGGAAAAGGGGAATACTTTTTATGAATTTTTTTATAGTGAAATTCATGTATAGAGATGACAAGGAAATAAGATGTTACCAAAGGGAAAGGAGAAGGCATTCAAATCAGGCATAAATTATTATAGAGTAGTAGGGCATATAAATTCCTAGGAAAGACAAGGAACTAATGGGTCGCAATTTAATAGGGATACAAACAATGCTCAGTTTAAGAGGCTTGTTCAAGGATGGGAAGCTAACATGATGACAAAATTGGTCTCTACTATGTAAAATAACAACATATTGTGGGCACACAATGGTGAAATCTCATCAAGGGAAAATATTTAACAAAACATATAGAGTGTAGTTGTCAGTTCTACTATGAGACCTTTACATCTTAAATTCATCTACAAGGAATAAGTAAATGTTGCTCCAAATATCCAGACATCCATATTAGATACCATAGTGGCCAATTTTGAGAAATATATAATCCTACCAACTAAGATTAAGGAGGTAATGTCACTCATGAATTTTATGATTTTGAAGAAAAATAAGGCAACAATCAAATCTAAGGGATCTCCAACATGTATTGGGGAAATTGAAACTTCCTACATTTGGTAGATTCAATAAGCGTACCAAACACTCTTGGTTATAAAAATTGGACACCTTTATCATTAATAATTGTGATGGAGGATGAGGCCATCAACTTCACCACCCTTCATCCCATAGGTGTAGCACATGTGTCGTGTTACCACAAATTGATCACTCAAGGGCACAATCATATACATACTTATGACGAGTTCAACAATAGGTTAGTTGAGAGATTTCATAAAGTATATGTAAAAATTAAATTTCGTGAATTAGCTCAACTAATAAAAATACACACAATTGATTCATCTATGGTTTATTTCATATATTCTTAGTTATAGTTCTTGATGTTTTAGCAAGGAGGCCGGTCATATTGTTTATTGAAGGCTAAAGTGAACCTCTTAGAGTATTAGTAAAAGATTTCAACCCTACTTATTTATAGGAAGCTATTAAGAAGTCCTTGCATCTCAAAGCTCTAGCTAATAGAGGTAGATTTCAACTTACATGACAACAACGATTAGCACTCTATGGGCAATCCAAATCAACCCCTTATGGATAACCAATGATAGATAACTATGTACAACCAAAAACCACTAATGTTGGGTAGCAAAATAAGTCATTTAAGAAAGGTTATAAAAATAAATAAGTTTCTAAGTTCACCAAGGAAATTAAAACAAGAAATGAACACTGAAGATATGAAATTTTCTTTACATACAAAGAGCCTTGGGAACCAAGCCATACGTTTCTTTTAAAATGATAGGTGTATTATAGTGAGGTATTTTTTGATGATGAGGAATAATTTGAAGAACATGAAGAATTAGGAGGAGAGACAAAAAAATTACTAAAAGGGAGAAGCTTATTAATAGTTACCTTGCTATACTCACAGGTGCACCTTGGTATCATCTATTTAGAGTCCATGGAATGTTGAAATAACATAATGTGATAGTATTGATGAATAGTGGGGAAACCCACAACTTTATTGATGAAAGTATAATAATACAAAGATGGCTACCAAAAAAATATTTTTCAAGTAGTTAATATTACTATGGTAGATGGATTTACAATACCATGCACTAGAGGGTCAAAGGATTAGATATTATACTTGGTACACAGCAAATTACTGATAATTTCTATGTAGTTGGCATTAGTGAAACAAATATGGTTTTAGGGGTGAAGTGGTTCTATTCCCTTGGGATATTCTCACAAAATTTAAAAAGCATGGAGCTAAAATTCTAACATGAAGGTAAAGAGGTTGTGCTTTGTGGTATGACTAATGGAGTCTCTACTTCAATCACAACTAAGAACACATAAGTATTTTTGTAAAGGAAAAGTAGAGTGGGGAGCTCATTTCTATATAATAGATATTATCTACATCCAATGATAAGAGATCTTATCATGTGGATAGTTCTTTTATTGTGGGCAAGTAGGTAATGGATGAGTTTTAGTGGCTTTGAGAATATTTTGTATTATAAATTTCTTTTACAGAGTTGGATTAGCAAGAAGATTGATTGAAATAAGAGAACATAATTAATTTGCAATCTTTTTGAATTAATCCACTTTTTGAGTTATATATATAGATATCTTATGATAAACCACTTTTCAAATTGGAGCTCTAGGATGATCTTGTTGAAAGATGTGCATTAGGGAAAGGTTCCCCACTAGATAGTTATGATGGGTTTGAGCTCACTAATATTTTTATCAATTGTTGAAGTTAATACATTTGATTACCTTTTGGATTATAGTTCAAGGATAAAGAGTTGTCCTCCATTCAAGGATCACAGTTTCCTAGATAGGATGTTAAAAAAAATCTCTTTTTGTTGATTTTGATTCAATCTCATCT
The DNA here is from genome assembly GCA_007258455.2 of Sequoia sempervirens. Taxonomy (NCBI): domain Eukaryota; kingdom Viridiplantae; phylum Streptophyta; class Pinopsida; order Cupressales; family Cupressaceae; genus Sequoia; species Sequoia sempervirens. The sequence goes on from VDFB02032551.1 coordinate 16,206, forward strand.
CTAGACATTGGTAATTATAAGGAGTTGAATCTACATGGACCTAAAAGAATATTTTGGAAGAGATTTTTTGACATATTTACAACTTTTTTTTGTGCCAAATTGGTGCAATAAAAGTATGGTGAAGAGTCCCTGAGATTGATTTGGGATCTTGGTATTCACGGAAGGGTTTAGTTGGGATGAGTTCGAGAACTAAATTTTGCTTCTTGAGGACAAGAAATTTTGTGAAGAGATGACTTGTAATATCTTTTTTTTGGTCCATTCCAATAGTTTTGAAAATTCCAACATTCTTGGAGAGTGTCATCTTTATTAAGAAGGTAGTCTAACAATTACAAATATTCCTAGTGCTAAGATGAGTACAATGGTAATTTTCATGTGTAGATCTAGTTGGTCACAATATCTAGTTGTACCATTTAAAAATTCAAAGGGTTTGCACCATTGTAGAAGGTATACATGGAGTTTTTACTTTTTAGGAAGTCATAAACTATTATGAGGAAAAATTGATTGCTATAGAGATTGATGACATGGTAGGAGAATTCATGAATTGTTTATTTTGGCAGTCACACCCCTCTAAATTCCAAGCCATCCATTGAAATAGAGATCACATCCTTTTGAGAGTGACGTGGAGGTTAAAAACTCAAGACATTCAAAGAAAAAAAGAAATAACAATTTGTAAGGGATCTACAAGGATTTGAAGGTTAAGGAATTATTAGTTATGTTTTTTGGATCCATCCCAATCACATTTGAAAATAAGGAAAATATTTGATAAATGATGACATAGAGCTATGAAAGGTTGAAGGGATTGTAGCAGATCAAAAGTCAACATAGACCCAAATAAAGGAGTAAGGGGTGATATGATAGCTCTAAAAAATATTGATTATTTTTTTGGGTCTGTTGTAGTACTTAGGGAGGAAGTGGAGCTCAATTTTACTCCTTTAAAGTTGCTTCAATCCAAGTTCAAGAAAATTATTAGTGAAAGGAATTAAATAAAGCTAATTCAATGCCAAAAGGGAATCATGGGTAGGAAATAAAGGAGTTGTAGATTTAAAATCAACAACTAGTTACAACATTCAAGTCATTGAAGCAATCAAATACTAAGTTTTTATTGTATCAATTGAGATTATTAAATTTTATTTAAACAATCATTGCAATGATGAATTGTGAATTTTCTCATTTTTAAAAATAAACTAAATTTGAGTTAGTTTTATTCATTTAAATATTGCATCTGCATCAAAAAGACAAACAAAAATAAATTCCTACACAATAAAATTATTGGAGAATTTAGAAAAAATCATAATTTACCTTTCCATCTCTTTGTATCTCTATAGCTCACTCTTTCTTTCTAATATTCCTCTCTATCTCTCCCTCCCTCTTGCTTTTATTTTTGTTTCTCTAGAAATGCAAGTGTTAACATGAAGTGATATAATGTGCTCACATTTTGCACCTATCTTGTGTATTGCCAATCCTTAGGGTTGTTCTACATGTTAATGCCCAAAAGCATGTTTTTTTATAACTTATAAAAAAAGTGACAAAATATCGAGCATGCTCTCCATCAAGATTGCACATTTTTTTATGTTGAGCTAAAAAAGTACAACAATAAAGTCAAGCTCTCTCTTACCTTTCTAGCCATGCATTTTTTTCTACATTTTGAATATGTTAAAGTTTTGATATTTAATTTATTTTGCCAGTGTCTTCTTTTTTGTCTAAAAACCTATGTATACTATTATTGGTTTTATTATTTATCCATTCATCCAAATTTGAAACGAACAACATTTTTACATTTTGGACTCTATTCTATACACATTCAAAATAAATTAGAGGGGATCATGCTCAATTTTTTGGTTTTTAGGAGTGTCCATTTTGAAAATAAGAAAAATCATATACAAATTAAAATATTAGCAAAAAAATCAAGCATAAACTACATGGTGTTAGCTATTTTTTCACTAAAGCAATTTTTAAAATACTTTAAAAAGTTAACATTTAAAGGGGAGCACACCAGATGCTATGTTATTTTTCTAATAAAAATATGAGCACTTTGTGTGTTCCCCCTATTTGAACCCCTTAATCTCCACCATTAAAAAATAGTAGTTTAAAAAGTAGATTCAGAGTATTATGAATCTTGTGCTTGTTACATCTTCACATTTTGAACATAATGTTCAATTTCTCATGCAAAATCATTTTTTTGATAATTTTAGAAGAAAAAAGAAGTGGCCACTTAAAACCCCCTTTCGGTCCCCGATATCCATGCATGTACCCTCCATTAGGTTAACCTTTTAGGTTTCAATCTAATGAGAGTGGTGTTGCTCTAACATACCAACAAATGTTATATATGCTCTGCAAAATTAAGGGTCTTAAACATTACATTCAATCACATAGGTGGTTTATCACAACAAATCACCATAAAAACTTGTCAATGCTATATTTTAATTTTTCTCTTTCCAATTCAATATTTATTAAATAAATGAAAATGACAACATCTAGAAAATAGTTAGTAATATTTGGACATTTTTTGTCATAACTTTATTCCTTTCTTTGACAAAACTAATTAATTCAATTTTCCAAGATGGTAGGAATTAAAACCTTCTTATTTTAAAATTTTATTATTGTGTTATCCATAGATGTTAAAAGACTATGTTTAGTAAAAATAAAGCCATGAGAAAATACACTTAAAAGGAGTGACTTCTAAATTTTGGAATGGAAATAAAATGTTTGTGAGATTTGAAACCTAGAATAAATTAGCATTGACCTTACTAAGCTCATTGTCTCATCTATGGTTTTAGGTCATCCCACAATAGCATGCCCACTTCTTTGGCCAAAGAGGGACATTGAAATTTAAAAAATTCACCAAATTTTCACTATTTGACACCTATAGCAATCAAACCATTATGAATTTGAAGATGACGTCAACTAGTGATTTTTTATATTTTGTTTGTAAATTATATATATTAAAAATTATAGAATTATTTTTTGAGTTTTTTTACGTACTTTTAATAACTTATTATTTACGTTTAAAAGTATTTTTTTTAAATGACATTTTTTGGTAAAGCATAACTTTATTTGTATAAAGGATAAAATTATAAAATTTTAAATATAGATTCATAACATCAATATCTAGTATATGGATATTTTTCATATTTTTTTGTTGCATAAATTTTTTTAATAACTTTTTGAAGTGACATTAACTACAATTTAGATATAGGTTTATTCGTTAATGCATTACTTTTTCTATATTCATCTAAATTAAATTATTATTTTTTGTTGGAATAAGAACATCAATACCTAGTGCATAGATATTTTTCAAAAAAAAATCTATTTTACTATTTTTTCATATGTGCAAAACAAAGACCTTCATAATTGTTGAAAAACTTTTCACTAGAAAATAGAAAATAAATATAATAATCAAGTTAAATATATTCACTATTAGATTTGTTGGAAAGCTTACTTCGAGTGTTGTGAACTAGTAAAATTATCTTATCATATTCATTTCATTTATTGGTCCAGCCCAAGGTTGGAAATAATTTTTTTTGAGGAAAATCTAAAGCCTAAGGTGGAAAGGTCACTTTAAGGGCCTTCGTTCAAAGGACCTTTGAATGAAGGTCTCTTTTTTCCATTTTTGGAAATTACCTTCATTCGAAGGTTTTACACCTTTGAATGAAAGTAATTTTTGACTCATATTCAAACTAAGATACCTTAGTTCGAACAAATAATTTTGAGCAAAGATGTTTTGAATCACTTTTCACCTCCATCTGAATTCAAATACGTGTTGGCACACAAAGTGGACACACTACTATGTGTTTACCCTTTTAGAATTTGGAATTTTAATCATTTAAAATTAAAATGAAAAGCATTAAAAAATCATCTTTGAAGAGTGTTTGAATTTTTTTCAACTTTACTTGGTGTTAATTTGTTGCAATAAGTTCATTAAAGGTAAGGGCAGTTTCTTATACAACTACCAAATAAGACAATGAATCCATGTAGGAGAACCCCCTCATAGCAACATCCATAAGAGGATTTTTTTTAGTTAACCTTATTGTATTAAAGAAAAATAACATTTCTCTAGGCTTAATCTAGATTAATTAAATAAATGGATACAAATTAACACAAATCAACCTTGATTAATTTAATAATCAATTTTAGGAATATATCATTCATAAATATTAAATGTTAATCTCAAAAAGTAAATGCAAGAGATATGGAAATTAAATTTAGAATAAATATGGAAGATTTTGATATGGAAACAAATTCAACCTACTTGAGGATTAAATATAGTTCCTCTTTGTCCATACCTTACATTGAAATCAAAATAGTTTGATAACTTTGTTGGGCTTCAAATATATAAATATGTGCCATTTCTATGGGCATAGATGTATCTTATGGGTGGTGGATTTGATCTAGTAAATTTCACACTTCTACTTTTTTACTCACCTCAATTTTTCAACTCTTTGATTGTTAAGGGTCTTGCAAAAATATTTTAAAATACCTTGGGGAATCATTGGATCATAATGGTCATGTCCTCCTAGTTGATCTCCTTGATAGTATCGACTTCACAATCATGAAATTTACTGAGGATGACTTTTTAAAGTCATGTATATACTTTACAAAGATGTGATGCATAATTAGATTCCTTTTAGTATTCTAGTTGAAGTTCCTTGAATGCTCCTCTTAAATGTGAATGATATTCCATTTTTTTTGGATATTAAACTAATGTGCATTGAATTCCTTTATATATAAAGGCACCACACTAAATCATATGAAACTTGTATTATTTTAGTAATAAAATAGCTAGAAGTTGGAAACTTTGAATAATTTTTTAATTTAAGGTCAGATTTGTAGGTGCAAGAGTGATCCCATACACATGATATTGATCTAAAACAAGGGAGTGGCAAGATCAAGGGAATGATTGTCTAGATAGAAGGAATGTAGTAAATGTCAATTGTGTGGAAATATGTGTGGATATGGATATGATATGGTTGTATCCATTGGAATAAGTATAAATGAATATTGATGATAGATAGAGGAATGACCCAAGTTTGCACAATATTGTGCCCTTTTTCAATATAAAATTACATTAATTTAATTCAGAAAAATGGACCCAAAACTAAATGGAAATTGGCATGTTTATGCAAATTTCATCATTATATTTTTCCCCCACTTTTTCATGCATGTGAATCGTACAATGATCATGTATCTCAAATTAAGTACTCACAAACATAGATGTAAAGTGAATATTTAAACATAAAAGGATACCTGGGTCTATTTTAATTAATGTCTTCGTAGACCTCATATTGTACTATGCATCCTTGGCATGTGTACTTTATGGGAACTTTCAAAATAGATAAAATAATACAATGGATAGCTTATGTCACACATAAAGATAAACACAACTCAAATAAATTTACTATCTTCAAATCACAAGAGAAATAAGAAGACAATAGGGTTATAATAAATCTACTTGTATATAAAGTGGTAATGCTTTGTCTGGAATGACAACCATGGGATTTCATGACACATTGGGTGCTATCATGTTGAATGATCATGATTCATGTAGTCCTAGTAGATGAGCCTCCAAATAGGTACCTATAATTGTTTGTAAACTCAACATAGGAGTGATATTGACATACAATGACCCCCACAATTTATTACATCTATGGGATGTAAGGAATTGAAGGAGAGGAAAGAATAGTACATGGAATGTAAATGTAAGATAATCATGTGAAACATAGAAAAAGTGAAACCCTAAGATTTGACCCTAGGGTTTAGGTGCTTTTTCCAAATGTTTCATTAAATATTTAGGGGTAGTGAGGATTTGATTAGATTTGCAAAAGGTATATTCAATTGACTTACAACCTAAAAGGTGATTCAACTATCCCTTGACCAAATCTAGGATGAATTTAGGGATGAAATGCATTGATCTAACTAGTCTAATGATGTAATTTACTATTATAATGCAAATACAGAAAATACAAAAAAGTCACAGACAAATTTAGATAATTGAAATGAACAGAGCAGTACACTATGCACCTATGGTATAAATTTGAGCATGATTTTGGAGGAATAATTTTCCCTAGGGCGTGTGTGTCCTTGTAGAGTAATTTCAAATATGTTTTCACAATCCTCTTGTGCCAGATTAGAGCTTCCCAATTTTTCTTGTAAATTTGTTGGATCACTATCGGATATCTTTGTGAGTTTTTGTGACTTTTCAATTGTAGGATTTTGATTGCAATAATGATTGATTGATCCTAAAACTTCCTTCAATATCCTTCAAACCTAAAACTTGCACATTCAAAGAGAGAAGAAGGGTTTTTTCATTTAGGGGCTTGCCTCTGTCAAACCTTGTGTTAGTGTTTCCACTTCCACAATGGAAATGTAAATCATAAGTGGATGAATGACAGGAAGGAATGATGAGTCAACAAATTATTACAACTCACCACCCTTCAATGGCTTCCTTGAAGGATTGAATTCATGCACATCTCCTCAAGGTTTGTATCTTTCTTGTTTAAATTGTTGAATTTCTTGGAGACCTACAAAGGGTTAGCCTTCACAAACAATGTGATAACATAACATGAATGAACTTATGTAACAACATGATGCTTGGATCTTGAATTGCTATAATAAATCACTAAAATACTACTCTTGACTTGCTTGATAATGCTCTTGATAATGGTTTTTTTCTCAATATTTATCCTTAGTTTTTAAATGATACAATAACTAGGTATTTATATGTAATTATTCTAATTTCCCACAAATTAAATCTTGATAGTCGACTTTGGACACTTGAATTGTAAATAATAAAGTACTAACACTGACATATGTGAATTTGGAGCCAAAATAGGGGGATACTTTCACCATAAAGGGACCTATTCACCATAGGGTGTATGTTTCCCAACCCTATTTCCCAAAAATTAAGGTGTTGAGGGAAAAGTATTAGATGAATGCATTTGTTTTTCACTTGCAATTTGTCAATAATTGTTAAAAATAGGCCATAGAATGCATAATTTAGGAAATTAAGGGTTAAATTAGGTCCAATAAATCAAGGGGGAGAAAAACATAGTGTGAAATTATCAAGTGTGATAATTTATGATGCTAGATTTAGCCCTCACTTTAGTGAGAGTATGAACTTATGCTCAGACTCACACTAAAGTAGAAAATTTATGTCAAGAGGGGTACAATTGTATAAATGTTGAAGATATAGGATGATAAAGGATCTAGGGGGTGTGTGAACCCCCAGGATCCAAGATCTCATGGCAAGACAACATAAGTACAAAGGGAAACACACATGTATAAAATACAACAAGACAACATGCATGTTGAAAATACGAAGCATACACAATGAAACACATGAAATAACATAACATAAAAGTGACAATGAAATGAAAAAAAAACATGATGTAAACACAATGAGAACACAAAGAAAACATACAAAAGACACACAAAAAAACACAAGGTTGGTACTAAAAGTATTCAATTCGGTAAGGCAAAGAAACCCTAGTCTTAAATTTGTCTCAAATACCAAACATCATTCATCGAATAAATGTTAGTAAAATGGATGCTCTCATGAGGACTAGCAAGTTGTGTTATGCCACATCCCTTATGAGCCACATGGATCTATTGGATAGAAATTTGTGTTATGATAGGTGTCCATGCAATATGATGGGTTCCATAAGGCTAGCAAGTTATATTATGCTAGACACTCATCAAAAAATAGCTCTACTATAAAGTAAGGTGCATTATACTTGGTGGCCATGTTAAAAGGGGTGTCCATGAATTAACAAGTTGTGTTATGCTAAATCCATGAACCAATTTTTCCAAAGTATCACCTAAGAAGGTGAAAAAACTCACCTAATAAGGTGCATAAATGATAAAGTCACCTAAGAAGGCACATAAACTCAACTAAGGAGGTGCAAAGAATCACATAACAATGCACAAAAACCTGCCTAAGAAGGTAAAAAAAATCACCTAAGGAGGCACAAAAACTCACCTAAGAAGGTGCATAAATGCCAAACTCACCTAAGAAGGTGCAAAAACTCACCCAAGAAGGCACGCAAGCATCTAAGAAGACAAAACAAGACAAGGCCAAAATCTCAAGGGGTGTTATAATCAACACCATTGCAAATATTACAAAAACAACAAAAGGGGATTTGATTAATGCATGGAGGGTCACATCTTAGGGAATACCACACTTGACATCACCAAAAAGAGAGGAAAATTCATGTAATAGAAACTCACACCTTAGAGAATACTAGCCATAGAATTATCACCAAGGGGAATGTCATATGGCAAGAAAGGTCACACTCTTAAGGGATATCAAGCTCAATATCATGAAAAAGAATACACTAACATAGATGTACTAGGAAATAATGTATCATACCTACAATCTTAACCTATTTCCTATATAACCCCATGAGAGATAAACATGCATACAAGTAACCATAATGCATAGATCAAAATAGACAAGCCACAAGATAACACAAGATATACCTTGGGAAAACCCTCAAGAGGGAAAAACCCAACCTCCAAAAGCATCCATACTCCATATGTTATTCAGCAATAAAACATTACAAGAGTTACAATGAATGCCTATGAAGCATCAAGCCTCTCCAATGCATCCTCCATGTATCCAAGCACGAATCCACACATCCCATTCCATACTTCACATATGCACTCCTTAGAAAAACTCAATAATGACAACCCACTCACCCAACCAACCTTAACCACTAAACATGTGCTTGCTTTTATAGACTCAATCTCACACAAATACAACCAAGTGGTAAGATAAAATCATGTACCACAAAACCATGTGAATACAAAACCACTAATCCCTTATTTAATATTGGGTACTAAATTTTCACTTTATTAAATATTTCCCCAATATTAAATTATTATCCCATGTCTCCCGCACATTAAATAATACAATGTTACAATACAATGTAAAGTGGTCCCCAAATAATTACCTAGTGTGATTAACCACACCTCCTAGGTGCATCACAACTAAATAATTATTTAATTACAACATTATAATATCATTTTATGTAATGGCATACAACACCATATCCCAACATTCTTCCACTTGTTGTATACATTGCATAAGGGATCAATCAATGAAATACATCATCATAGCCATACATGAAACCACATGAATCTCTAGCATGCTCTCATGTTCCATCAAGATACCTACTATAAAACCAAAATGACCACCATCTCAAGCAAGAAATCATGTCATCCTCCAATGTGCCACCTATGGAAGAAAAGGAACATGCCTAGGTGAAGATACACCAATCCAATAAAAAAATCATCAAATCCAAGTGATAATAAAGGCTCCAAACAAGTTGTTGTCATAGGTGAAAAACCCACATGATCAGAAATAGCATCCACAACACATGTTAATACATCCAACCATCCATACCTCCTAGGTATCAATAAACTCATGCCAACAACATATGCAACCCATAAACTGCAATCACATTCTCCCTATATCAAACCCATCAATGAAAAACATACATATTCAAGAACTCCCAATGCATGGGTAATGTCAAAGAATATCAAGTCTACCAATCAACACTATATCAAGGGGTGATAAATGATCAACAATAAAGTACTAATAACAGTCACAATAATCTACACATGCAACACCAACAAATGCATAATCTCTCACAACATTTTTCCACCATCCTTCCAAATCATATGAACATGAACATCCAGGAAGGAACCGAAGAATGAGTAGAGAAAATTTGTAAACCATAACATGCCCTTCTACCAACACCTCAAAGTGATATGTTGTGTCAAGTATGATCTCCTAATAACCCCAAATGAGAAGCCTCAACAACACTCAACACAAAGTTCAATCTCTTAGATAAAACACAACATATGAATCGTGTATAATTCCAACATAGATGTAAGCCTCTCTAACCAAGGAAATCAAAATCAAAGTATCCATTCTAAAATCAGGAAATCGGCCCAATAACCATCTCCTAAACTCCTCATCAATGAATGATAACATAAACTCAAATGAACAAGGAGATAACCATGCTATAACATCCCTCAAAATGAATTCTCCAAAACTAACTATTCATAGCTCAAGATTCATATCTTTGAAAGATAAAGCATCATAAAATCATGCTAAATAATCCTCAAATGAGTCTCCCAAAATCAATCATCATGACTCAACTCATTCCCATGATAAGTCAAAGCATGAAACATAAACACATCAAGAATAGGATGGTCAATACTTATTAGATGAAAAACCACTAAGTAGAGGATAACCAAGTCATCTTGACTCACTCTAAGAACAATCACCTCTATAGGTCCAGCATGAACTCATGTCTATATGCAGGTGAAGGCTCTTTGGACTCCATGCTAAAACCTCCAAAGAGTGACCGTCTCAAGAAAATGTCTCTAATCGCAAGAGAAATCCAGCCTCACCCACATCTCCAAGTATCCATGAGCACCTCCAACCGATCAATCCATGCTAAGATCCAAATGCAACATCATGCTACCATGAAGCACCCAAGAAAATTATCAATGTACTCAATATCAAGAGAACCAACAAGATCAATGTCAAAAGCTCCAGCCATAGAATCAAGAACCCAACCAGACATCATGATCTAACCATCTCCTCTTGGGAGATCACATGCAACAATGCATACATCTTGGTCTCAAGAGAACCCATATCATGCAAAAACTCTAAGTTAGTATCAAGAGGAAACCATGACACACTACTAATCACAGTCTAAACCAAAAATGAACATTTTCAATCACATGAAGATAACCATCTCCAATAATGAATCCACTTTAATATCAACAACTCCCATTGAACCATTGGTGGTTGTTGAACGGCCCCCTGGTGGCTGGCTAGCAATTCGCTAATGGTGCTGCCAATGGTGTTGGCTCATTGATGGTCCAATTGGGCAGTGTCGCTGCCAAAGGGTTGTAGATTTGAAAAATGATATAAAGTGCATTTTAATTTGCAAATTTTCAAAAATCTTATGGTGAATTTCAAATTTTATTTTTTGCAATTTCTAAGATTTTTGACAACCCCCTTGGGGATCCAGGCTAGGCCTCATCATCCCAACGACTACTAGCTAGAGCCGATAGCTAGCGGTGATAGTACTACCACTAGTAGGTAGGAGACTTCTACTATACGAGGGCAGTGTGGGGTTTGCAGACCCCTGTCCCCCACTAAATTTTTGTTTTCATTTCAATAAAGCTTTATGCGGCACGATTTTAATTATTTTCTGTAAATTTTTTAAAAATGCCAAGTAGTATTTTTTAATTTTTAATTTTTGCATACCTGACCTGCAATCCAATCATACGGTTAGGGCTATGGGTAATTATTTTTTCCTTTTTTCAACTTTTCTAAAATAGGGAAAATTTTATGTCACTTTTTGTTTCTCAACCATCCTATATCCAATGGTGAGGTCCGTTTTGTCCTTAGAGGTCATCCATGAAATTTTCTCTACAAAACCCTCATATGAAAGCACAATCCAAGAAACCCTTTTTACCCAAATTTTGCATGCCTCATATCTACAATAAACCTACCAAATCTTGACAACCCAAAATCCCAAATCTACATAATAACAACTACAACATGTGTTCCATATCTTGTAACGGCTTAGATCTTTCCTACATAGCCAACATTTGGTTGTCCCATCCATTAGCTATTAGCTAGCCTTCTCTAGCCCACACCCCTGGTAGCTCCATTTTTGGTGGTTGGCCCAATGAATTAATCTCTATCCAAAAAGAATTCCTCTATTTGGAAGGAAGTCAACTAGTTGAATTTTGGAAATACAATAGAGTTGGGAGGAGTTAATGAAGGGACTAATCCAATAACATAGGAGGGTGGCCTTCCTGCTGGTTGAGATTGGTTAGGCTGAAGAAAGGAAGGACTATTGGTGAATGCTATAGTTGAGCTCAACGAGGGAGGATCTCCCTTAGAAGTAAAGGACTCTATTTCCTTCCATGGGATCAATATCCATCCTTCACCCCTAGGTTGGATTCCTCTTTGGGCCCATGCAACTATATTACATTAGCTAGTTAGGTCATTATCCAGTTAGGTCAACTATATTACATTAGCCAGTTAGGTCTAAAATTAGGACACTGAAAGGAAGGGAGCCAAACAAAAGAGAAGTTATCCTTCCCTCAGACCTTGTTGGGCCATGACTATCCTTTGCCACCTATAGATGGGGAATGAGTGACTATCCTCTATTGCTCTTAACTAGAGGTGGGCCCATCCAACTAAACTCTAGTTTTCTCTCTTGACCCATGTGAAACAATATCCTCCTCTAGTAGTTCATTTAGCAACATCAATAGTCCATATTGGGAGTCTTGAACAAGGATCCTACCTACTTAATGGCTGAACGAGGAAGGATCCTACCTCAAGACAGTAATTTCCCATCATTTCATTTTCTCATCATCCTCTTAGAAGGAATTCTATATCCTCCATGACAACCGGTTGAACAACTACTATAGGGACCCCTGACAATCAACTAGAGTTCCTCCCACCCTAACATAATATGTTACCTAGAAACATATCCTTCATTGCCACCCAAACACCTAGATTTTGGATTGTTTTCCTTCACCCCCACCCCAAGCAAGTATTCTCTAGAGCACACCCCTGATAGGAAATAGGATAGGATGGCAGATATAATGAAAATTCCCAAATATCCAGTGGGGGGAATGAGAAGAGAAGCCAAGAGCTCACACTTTTCTCTCAACAATAGGAAGGTTCAATCAGCCCTCCCAAAATTTCTTGTTGGAATGTCATCCTTCACTTGGAGTGGATGATATAGAATTGGGTGGGGAGGAAAGGAGTTCTCCAGCTAATGGTAATGAAATTCTATTTCAAATGCATACTATGTATGGAAGGGTGCTAGAAAGTTAGGATGACCATCATGGATTATGTATTTGAGAACTATATCTTAGAACTCCCACCTCCGGTCGAGCATTTTGAAGTTCCATTAGATCGGATGTTCTTCCATCCTTCACTAGGGGTGTAGGCGAGGAAGGGAGTTATGGTCTAGCTAATACCCTTGATCCAACCAAATTAGTTGAGTTTCCTACTTGTAGGGAAACATCATATCCTCCCACTGGTGGGGGTGAAGTCTGATCTCCTATCCTCCCAACCCCACTGAAGGAAATAGCATTTCATTAATAGCTAGTCGATGTTGGAGAATAATAGCTAGTGGGGAAGTTTGATGGCTTTTTCTTGAAGGTGTTAACTCAACCGGAAGGACTTCTATATGCTTAGGGCACTCCTACTAATAGATAGTCCTACTAATAGCAAATAGTGCTAGTTGAGAGGGAGTAGCTATCCAATGAGGAGTAATTGTCGAGATCCAATATCTAGAGGCTTAGATACCCTTGCTCTAGTTCACTTAGTCAATCCAACCACCTGGCTTAGTTAGGCGACTATTAGCTTAGTTAGGTGGCTATCACGTAGATAATTTGGAACCTACTTACATAAAATTTCTCCATGCCTTCAGCCCCAATCCATCAGTTGGGCTCTAGTTCGTTTATCTTTCTAAAACAATCTCCTCCTCCCTCTCCTTTGACAATTCATTTAACAACACCAATAGGGTTGGATAAACAATCTTGAAGGGAATACCATAACCTAACCAATATTGTAACCTCACTTATTGGTAGCATGAGTAGCTTTCCCCTGGATCAATATTGAACTAAAGGAGGGAGGCAGCATGGAGACTAGTTCATTAGCTCCCGAAAGGCCATCCAAATCCAAAAAAAATAGAAGTAGTTCATGCTCAAGCTAGAGAAGGAAGGTTGGAAGGATGGTAGAATTCAAAAAACTTCATTTCTGAGGAGAGTAACTACCAGAGGTGAGGATAGGTTTGGGGCCAATGAAAACTCCTAAATTTCTAGCAATTGGGAGGCAGCTTCAGAGAAGGCTTCCATTTCCATTATTCATGATCCAAATAACAAATAGAAGGTGAGAGAGATGCAAGTTGAGAATGAGATAGGAACTCAAATTTCATCCTGTGTGGGAAGGTAAACAGCCAGAAAGCATGCTTGAACCCTGCCCAATGGCATTCTCCTTCATAGTAAAAAAGGATGGAGTTGTTGATTGATATAGGTAGTCGTTGAATTTCTTTCTGATAAAATTTTTGGATCTTGCCTCTCACCTTCAAGTTGATCAGGTCTATTGATTGAGAAGAGATCCAACCACCTATTGAATTGAATCCCCGCATGGTGGGGGTTAGGCTGGATTGAATCATCTGGAATATAGATGAGAAAGGGAATCAATGTTAGGTAGGTTAATGGGGTCCTAACTAAAGTTGTAATGATGAGTGAACTATATGTGATGGCAGCTACTTCTGGGCCATCCAGATTAAGAAAGCTACTTCTGGTAGGGAAAAATAGACCTTCCAATAAGAGAAATAAAGATACTTCCTTCCATCAATTTGTTAACTTTTGTCTCCCAACCGGGGGTGTAGGCGGTGGGATTAATTGGCAGTTGGGTAATTCTCCTCATTAAGTTTCATTGGGCACTCGAGTGGGATGGATATTAGTCCATCTGAACTTCCATCCTTACTTCCTTCCAGTTGGATATTGGCTAGACATCTTCACTTTCTATTCCTCCCACCTGACCCATCCTTCACCTTCAGTTGGTTATCCTAACTCACTTGATATTGGTTGGCCTAACTCACTATAATTTGTGGGCTGGTCTAACTTCCTCCACCCAGCAAGCACTCCCTATCCTTATAGCAGGAGGATGGTAAGACCTTCCTTCTGAACAATCCATATTTCTTGGGGGCTCCATCCCACACAAGATGATGAGTGAATAGTTACCTTCCTAGTGAAGTTTGTGCCCCTCTAAAAAGGAGGGTCATTGTCTAAAGAGGGTGGGTGCCACCACCCTTAAGAAAATGGGTGGGTTCCTTTCTCCTACTATGGGGGGACCCTTTCCCTAGAGAGATCATTGCCTCAGCCTATTCAATACCCCTGTATTGGGCCTCAAGACTCCCCACCCATCCCCGGGCCTACCTACCTTGAGACAACCAAACCACCCTAAGGAGGGTGGGCGTCACCACCCTAAATATGGGGGGTTCCTCCCCCAAGGGAGTTCCTTTCTCCTCCTACTCGATGGGGGGGCTCTCCCTACTATACTTGGTGGGGGGAAGGTTATAGCAGGATAGGGGTTGGTGGGTTACCTCCACTAGAAGGGCCCTACTCAACTATAGCCCCTTTAGTTGCGGGGGAGGGGGGGCATGTTATGTAGAGAATCTAGTTAGTTGACCCTCCCAACTATAGCCCCTTTAGTTCGAGGGGGAATTTTACGTAGAGAATCTAGCCCTACCCTATAGTGGATTCAACTTTGCACCAAATTTACTCAAACAAGGGTTATAACAAAAACATGGAAGCTCACACCTCCCGTCAACCATGAAATCTTTGATACCACTTGTTAGAAAATAATGCATCATATCCACAATCTTAATCCATTTCCTATATAACCCCATGAGATATAAATATTTATACAAGGAACCATAATGCATGGATCAAAATAGACAAGCCACAAGATAACAAAAGATATACACTAGGAAAACCCTCAAGTGGGAAAGGCCGATCCAAAAGAATCCATACTCCATCTATTATTCAACAATAAAACATTACAAGAGTTACAATGAATACCTTTGAAGCATCAAGCCTCTCCAATGCATCCTACATGTGTCCAAACATGAATCCACACATCCCATTCCATGCTTTACATATGCACTCCTCAGAAAGACTCAATAATGAAAGCCCACTCACCTGACGACTCTTAACCACTAAGCATGTGCTTGATTTTATAGACACAAGCTCACACAAATACAACCAAGTGATAAGATAAAATTGTGTACCACAAAACCATGTGAATACAAAACCACTAATCCCTTATTTAATATTGGGTACTAAGTTTTCACTTTATTAAAGATTTCCCTAATATTAAATTATTATCCCATGTCTCCCACACATTAAAAAATAATACAATGTTACAATACAACATAAAGTGGTCCCCAAATAATTACCTAGTGTGATTAACCACACCTCCTTGGTGCATCACAATTAAATAATTATTTAATTACATTATAATATAACATTTTATGTAATGGTGTACAACACCATATCCCAAAAATATTGAGAAGGCCACACTTTCATTGATAAGGTCACACTTTCTAGGAGATGCATATTATAATCACTAAAAAGAGACCATTTCTTATACAAACAATGAGCATGGGACCATATTCCCTCCTTAAAATGTTAGTGTACTTGCTACACTAACATTTTAAGGAGATAGAAAGGGATCCCTTAGAAGGAATGCACCTAACATAAGGCTACTTAACCCCTTGCCCCCAAGTGTAGGGATAAAGGTGAACCAAAAAATGGATTATCATAAGCTTCTCCTTGCAACATGAACTATGATTACATAATTTACTTAATTTATACCTCCATGCATGGTAGTGAGCATTTTGTAATACTATGACTACCACATGGCAAGGAGCAACAACTAATGCTATTTTTCATAGGAAATTCTTGCATGATTAAATGAAGGTCTTTGTGATGTTTTTGTTATTTTTTAAGGACAATAGCCAAGACCTTTTGTTGTTTCTTGTGTATTGAGCTCTATGACAACACAAATATCTTGTTCTTTTACATCACATCCTTTTCCATTATAGCCTAATTGTTTCAAAATTTGATAACATCTTCCATAAATGGCTTCTATTTATTTCAAAGAAGGTGTTCTTTCATAATCTCTTTCATCATGTGTAGATGTGTAATTTGTGTTTTCCTCATTGCTAGAAGTTTTGGATATTTTTGATAATTTAGTGATAGATTGTGTTTATATCATTGTGCTTCTTTTTCTTTTTCTAATTTTGATTTTGTAATATTGTGTTCCCCTATGAATGTAGGTGTGAAATCTAATTATCCCCAATCATCTTCCAACAACCTTGTCATAGATGAAAAACACTATTGTTTTCTTCAATTTGTAAGGGTTCCACTTTTGAAGTTGGTATCAATGTTCTAAAAGTACTCTCTATTCCTTTTTTCAATTTGTAAACAATTTTCATATTAGAATCATATTTTATTGTGTAAACCTTATTGTTGTATATTTATTTCATTAAATTATGAAGCATTGAAGACATTCCTTTCATCTTACGAATTCATGGTCTACCCAAGATAAGATTATGAAAGATCATGGGGTATGACATGGATGGGAGTTTGCAACACAACCATACCAAATTTAATAGGTAAATATTGTTACACCAAGCAGTTGTCCTCCTACATTCTCAAAACCATGGATAGACAAACCAACTAGTTGAATTTTAGTTTTATCCACTCCAATTTTGTCTAGAATATTTACACTAAAAACATTAAGCCTCGAAACATTGTCAATAAGGGTACATCTAATCCCAACCTTGTTAATAACAACCAGGCATCATTTTTTTGCATTTCCAAAGGCGGTAATTTATTTTGATGGAAACATGTCCAATATTCTTTCATAGCTTCAAGCAAAGCTACCGCATCATTTTTTTGCACACTGGAAGGGACAACAAATTTTTATAAATTATCATGAAGCATGCCATGATAAATAGGTGAGGTTTGAATAAAATCCCATAAAGAAATCTTAACATGAGTGTTACAAAGTTTCTCAATAAGATCATATTCTTTATTACTACTTTCAGGGATGTTAGGTGTAGGTGGGAGGTATGGTTGAGGTAATGGATGTTGGTGTTTGGTTTGGTTGCTTGTTATTTCTAGTGTTATATGTGTGAGCAACAATGTGATAACTTGTTTGTTGCGACACATGATTACTAGTTAGTTATTTTACAAAGTTTAGAATATGGCCATGATATTTAGGAGGTCCTATAATGAGAGGTGAATTAAGGGGTCCAATAATTAGAGGACCTTTAGGAGGTCCAATAATTAGAGGACCTTTAGGAGGTCCAATAATTAGAGGACCTTTAGGAGGTCCAATAATTAGAGGACCTTTAGGAGGTCCAATAATTAAAACAATTTTAGAAGGTCCAATAATTAAAGGAGATTTAATAGCCAATTATATGTTCATAACCTTAATGGAGTTGACTACTTGAGTATTTTTTATCGAGGAGGAATCTAATGTCACCTTAGCATCTTCATCTATGTAATCCATCTTATTGTCTTTTAAAATAAATGTATCAATGATTTCATATTCTTTTCCAATAATATCTTCTCAAGTAGGAGAGGTATGGGAAAAGAAGTAAACAATATTGTCATGACACTCAATGATTGGATCTTCTAACACCAAGATACCTTCTTCACAAGTGGGTGAGATATTGAGAAAAGAATAAACATGATTGTCATGATTTTCAATGATTGCATTGTCTTTTACTAAGCTAACCTCACACATAGAAGAGATAGTGGGAGATGGATCAATAAAAATAACAAAAGAGGGGAAATAAACTCATTGTGACATGTTTGTGACAAAAATTCCTTGAAATGCTTAACAAGATTTGACAATAGAACATGAATTATGATAACACAATATTTTTGCAATGAGAACATGATGTTATGCCCTATGGATCAAGCTAGCAATGTTTTTAGTAAAATAGACATGATGTTCTGCTTAGTTAAAGCCCTAAAATTTGCAATCGCCAACTGTCCCAAATTAGTGGTTGTTGTGCATGAATCAAGATCCCAATAGAACCCTTGTTGTCTATCCAATCTGTTACATCTTTGTCTCTTTGCAGCAATATCATAGTTGTAAAACTTGTAACTTGGCACAGGCCACATCAGGAGGGGTGGCTGAAAAGTTAGTGGAAGTCAGAATCGTCCTTTTTTCCTCCCAATCTATATATATCTGTCAATTCTTTTAAGTGTTGCAGCATAGTTATGTATAGAGTGGGGCTCAGATTGCTTTAGCTCATCAATTAGGTTGTTCCATCTTTATGATAGGTATCTCTTCATAGTTTCCTCTTTTTCCTTTGCCACCACCTCATATTCACTGTAAACTGCTTGTATCCAAGGCATAATCCTATTACAATAGCTAGGTCTAAGAAGCATTTTGTGCCACTCCCAGTAAATGTCCCTTGGATTTCCTGATTCAACCCTGATGGGCAGAGGGATGTTGGATTCCAATTTCTTATAAGCCCCATATTGTTGTACCCAACTGATCTCATTTGTACCCAAGACATAAATGCCCTTAATTGACATCCCCCACATATAACAGTGGATTCCAATCATGGTCTTGAGTTACAACATAATTGTGCAAATAAAATTCACATAATAAATTCTTCATCTCACAGGAGGAAATCTGATAAGCATTAAAAAATTCAATAGGAGTCTCAATAGAAGGGTTCAAACTTGAGACAATTCTTTCCAGCTTAAAAGAAAGATATTTCTCCTTCAAATGCAAAGAATAGACCCTTGGAGGGGCCCTACATTATACTATATGGGGTACCAAGGCTATCATATCATCCACCTTCTTCTTTAAAGTAGCAATTTTTGCATCCTTGTCTACAATCTCCTCATCTTTCTTTTGAATTTCCCTCTTCAGCCTACGTTTCTCTTCTTTCCATTCCTCTTCTCTTCTTTGCATCTCTTTCCATAAGTGCATAGCTACCATGTGCATTAAAAAATTAGGGGGGTTATGTATTCCTACCATCATTTTTCCTAGCACTGATGCTTGCTCTTCATATAGTACTAGCTGCAGGGATTCAGATTGTTCAGTCAAGTCCGGCTGCAGGGCCTCTTGTTCCTATTTTTGATCATGCTGCAAGATCTCTTGCTGCAAGAAATCCTGATTTTCATCATACCCTTGATTCTCAACTTGTTCTACAATATCAGCAAGATCTGCCAGTGTTATGTTTGTTGCTTTCTCAAATATAGCCTCTTCCATGACATTCACCTTGGCCATTGGAGCTTCTATGTCCCACTGTGATATTTCTCTAGACTTAGGCATTTCTTGTGGAGGCATATCAAAGGTTGGCCCGGCTAGTCTTGATTTCCTAGGAGGGCTTTCACATTTTTCTTTGGCTGCAGGATGAACAGTGTCAACCTTTCGCTTCTAGAGATTGGTACTTCTTTTTCTATCGGTTGCTTTTTAGCTTTTCCTTTTCTTATTTCCGCTTCTCTCTTTTGTGCCCTATATTTCATTAGGATTCCAAGTGGAACATCATCATCAGAATATGGGGAGGAACTTTCTTTGTCTGAGTGCTTTGTCTCAGAATAGTTAATCTCTATGGTTTGTTCTACTATAGGAGGGTTTACACTAGGGCCTGTGCTAGAGGTTGATGCACTAGGAGTGGGTTCAACCACACTCAATCTCTTGCTAGACCTATGGGGTTGAGGTAAAAACCCTACGTTGCAAATGCTTAGGTCTAATTTGATCAATATTTATGAATTCTTCCCAAGTCATCTCAGATACATCATGTAGAGACTTCTCAAGTAACAATTTAATCAAACAATGGTGGGAAATGGAAATATCCCTACCTTTCTAAGTCTCAGCCGTCATGATTGAAAGAAGGTGGTAAAGCACATTCGGCACATTCATCCTCCTCTCATGCCTCATGTGATTGAAGAGTTTAAAATGCATGAAATGTAGATTTGACTGGTGTCCTTCACAAGTGATATAGTTTATGACATGAACAACTATTTGATTCCATGGCTCGGGTAGAGAGGTTCTTTTTGCACCTTGTTTATCCATGCTCAATGGAGGGTCGCCAGGTTCTGTAAATTCGGCCCTAGCTGACCTGAAACCTCTGGAAGCGGGGTAATCTTCACCATCGGCTGGCAATCCTGTAACCTCTGCAATTCTTTCTTCAGTAGCCAATACTTCCAATACTTTTACCATGTCTTTTCCCTTAGACAATGTCTGGTAAAATTCTAATGCAATGTCTTCATTAAAACCATTCAACTTCATGAAATAGTCTAACTAGCCATAGTTTCTGAATTTAGCTTATGAAGGTGCATCCTGCAGTAATACATCATGAACCATGGGTTCATTCCTGATTAACCCACCTCCCATTGTCTACAATCAACAATCACTCTACAAATTTTCCTTCCTGCAATGCTACCAAATTTCCAATACCAATGTCGCCTAAATTTTCCTTTTCTATTTTACCTTTTGGTGACTTAAGATTATGACAGGATCAATATGGAAGTAAATGAGTAATAAAGGAAGGTTATGATGAAGAAAGATGGCGGTGGCAGTCGGTGTCACCTCACACGTACAAGCCATCATCTTACTCAAAATTCAAATTGGCTCGATTTAAATTTTGCTAATGTAGACTAGTATGGACTGACACATGGGAAAAGTACTCACATCTTCCCCCCCCCCCCAACCTAAATTTGAGCATGTGTCCTCACATGTGAGGTGGTAAGGATGATTTGATAGGGACAGGGAATAATGACATGCTATGGTGAATGTCCATATTAATTCACAACAATTAAATGAATGCACTAAAGACAATTAATAGATAGCAATTAATGCACACATACCTTGATTCGTTGCAAAGATTGTGGAGAAAGTATTGTTCACCTTTTAAGAAATAAGTTAAGCAATTAATGAAAATTAGGTGGAATGAGGTGGAGTGGAATGAAGTGAAGTGATGGAAGAGAGAGAAAGGTGGAGATGGATGGGCGGATGGGTGGATGGGTGAAGAAGTGGACTCCCACAGAAGTGGAATTATTTATTATGAAAAGTACATACCTTAATTAGCCAGAAGGAGGGACACTAGGTCCACTTCCTTCGACTGCAGGAAGCTCGGGTGTTGCATGCTGAGTGAATTGATGCAGGAACTCCTCTTTGGACGTTGGATTGTGATACAATCTGAGGCGATGACCATTGACAAGCAGCTTAAATCTAACTGGGTCAATAGTAGTGAGCTAAACAACACCATTGGGGTATACTTCAACAACCTCATATGGTCCTAACCACCTTGTCTACAATTTTCCTGCATTATCCTGATATCTGGAATCATAAAGCAAGGCCCAATCTCCTAGTTATAATTTCTTGTCCTTAATGAATTTACCATGCCACCTGATTCTCTGGTTCTACACTACCTCTGTGTGATGCAAGGTTGCTCTCCTCATCTCATCCAAAGCATTCACTTGTAGGATTCTTTCTCTTTGTGCCTTAGAGATATCCATCCCCAAGTCTACTACAGTCCTAAGAGTCTTATGTTCAAATTCAATGGGAATCATGGCTGTTTTTCCATACAACTCAAAAGGAGCGAAGCCTGTAGTTGTCTTCTAGATTGTCCTATAGGCCCAGACAGCTTCGGAAGCCTATTTTCCCAATCCTTTTTATGAACAACCACTATTTTGGTTAGGATGGCTTCAATCTCCCTATTAGTCACCTCAACTTGGCCATTGTCCTAGGGGTGATAAGGAGTAGACTTCCTATGTCTTATGTTGTACTCATTGACCAGTGCTGCAACAAGGGTTGATGTGAACTGAGCCCCTTGATCAGTCACTATCTCTCTTGGATCTCCATACCTTGTGAAAATATCCTCATAAAGAAATTGAACAACCTTATTATCTCTTGCATGCTTCATGGCCTTAAATTCTACCCACTTAGTTACATAATCAACACAAACTAAGATATAAGACTTACCATTTGATGGAGGATCAATGTGTCCTTCAAAATCTAGTCCCCATTTGTCAAATGGAGTGATTATTACCTGAGGGAAAAGTGGCATCTCATCAGATTTGGTTTTTCTACCCATCCTCTAGCATCGATCACATTTTCTTGTATACCTTCCCAAATCCTTGTGGAGTGTTGGCCAGTGATATCCTATGCTCAAGATCTTCATTGTTGTCCTCTTGGCTACAAAATTTCCTCCACATGGTTCATTGTGGCATGCATGAAAAATATCATATGTCTCATCTTCTCTCACACATCTCCTTATGACATGGTCTGGTCTAGTATAAAACAAACATCTAGCAATCCATGAAAAAGGAAAAGATTTTTCAATGAGCGCCCTTCTCTCTTTTGGAGAGAAGTGAGGAGGAACTCTCTTTGTGGCCAGATAATTAGCAATGTTAGCAGACCAGGGTGTTTTCACATTGATGGAGAATATATGCTCGTCAAGAAAGGAGTCATATATGGCTCGATTGTCTTTTGATGTAGTTAGCCTTGAAAGAAAATCTGCAACAACATTGACCTTCCTTGGTTTATCCACAATGGTTATGTCAAACTCCTACATCAACAATAACCATCTTTCCAACCTACCAGTGATAAAAGGTTTATTCATGAGATATCTAATGGTTGCATGATCAGTGTGCACAAAGATTTGATAGCCTGTTATGTAGTGCTTGAATTTGTTCAGGGCATAGATCACTGCCAACATTTCTTTTCCTGTCACTATAAAGTTGAATTCAACTCCTTGCAAGTTTTTGATGACAAAATAAATGGAATTTTCAATAGCTCCTTCTTTCTATCCTAAGACTGCTCCTATGGAATAGTCTGATGCATCTGTATGGATGTGAAAAGGAGGCTCCTAATTAGGTCCTTTGAATACAGGAGCATGAGTCAAAGTTGTCTTCAAATCAGAAAATGCTTTGTCACAGTCTTTTGTCCATTGAAACTTAGCATCTTTGGTGAGAAGAGTATACAATGGCACTGCTTATTTTTTGAAATCCTTGGTGAACCACCTATAATAGCCTGCATGTCCCAAGAAACTCCTAACATCTTTTTCTTTTGCAGGTGTGGGCAAATTTTTGATTACCTCAATCTTTGCAGGGTCTACTTGAATTCCTTTGTGAGAGATGTAGTGTCCAATAACTACACCTTCCTACATCATCATGAAACACTTTTCACTATTTAAAGAGAGATTGTGATTTTCACATCTCTATAGGAATTTCCTAAGATTCTCCAATGCTTCATTGAAATCAACATCATAGGTGGTGAAATCATCCATATAAATTTCTATGTAATCATGAGAAATGTCTAAAAATATGTTAATGATTGGCCTCTGAAAATTTGCAAGTGCATTGCATAAGCCAAATAGGAGTACTGAGTAGGCATAGGTCCCCCATGGACAGGTAAAGGTGGTCTTCTCCTGGTCCTCAGGTGCAATTTGGATCTGGTTATAGCCACTAAAGCCATCTAAAAAAAAGAGTATTGCTTTCCTGCAAGTGAGTCCAAAACTTGATCTATGAAGGGTAAAGGAAAATGGTTTTTTTGGTGGCAGCATTAAGTTCCTTGTAATCAACAAAAACTCACCATTTCCCTCCTTTCTTGGGAACAATCACCAATGGAGACACCCACTGGCTATCTGAAATGGGGTAGATAAATCCTACATTAGCAATTTCTACAGTTCTCCTTTTACAATTTCTCTTAGTGCAAGGTTGATTCTTCTTTGTGGCTATCTAACTGGGGTGCAATCATCTCTAATATAAATTATATGAGTGCAAGGCTTAGGGTCCAATCCCTTCATCTCATGATAGTCCCACACAAATGCATGCTAGTGGGTCCTTAGTAAGTTTTCCAACAACAACTGTTGTTCTTCATTGATGTTAGTATTCAGATATTTTCCTTCTGATACCTATACTTGTGTAGTTGACTCTATCATAGTTGCTTCATTAACACATGGTACCTTGAGTTCATATGAAAGAAATATATGGGACATACCTGTAGCTGCAAGAAGAGTGACTATAAGAAGAGTGGATGCAGGAAGTGCATCTGTAGGAAGAACAACTGCAGGAAGAGCAGGCAAAAGTGTCTTGATTGGAACAACAAAATGACAAGATTATGCTTCCTCCACTTCACAATGATTCTGAATGATGTTAGGCAATACTTCATCTTCATCTTGAAGCTGCATGAAAGAGCTTCTGGCTAACATCATAAGTTGTGCCACATAATTAATTTCCTTGGCCTCTTCACCAACATGTGGCCATACAAGATTATCCTCATCATGGGATGGCTGAGCAAGAGGATAAAGAGCAAGCTTTTTGGTGCTCTTCCCATCAGAAATGGTCATGTCTCCTGTCATGCATCCAATTTATGCATTTGTTGTTGCTAACCATGGCCTTCCAAGAATAATGGGATACCTTCCTAGAGTGGTTTTAGTAGAGAGAATCATGAAATCTGCTGGGTATTCCCATGAGTCTAGAATCACCACAAGATCCTCTACTATACCATCAGGCTTAACAGTAGAACTATCAACAAGTTGCAGGACAGTAGGAGTAGGTCTCATGCTTGCAACATTTAGTTGTTGTAGGATATCCTTAGTCATTACATTTATTGCTACCCCCAAGTCAATCAAAGCATTCTTAATTTGAATCCCATTTATAACAACTCCTACCACAAGACTACCTGGGTCATTGTACTTAGGGACAGTCACTTTCCCAAGCATGATGTCAGCTAGCTATCCCACTACATGAACCATAGTGGGGTCTTTCTTCTTCCTGCTTGGCTTCTTAAGGCATGCTTCCTTTATTGCCTTGCAATAGATTGGGACACAAGTGGATGTCACTTACACTCATAGCATATGCAGGGAATTGATTTGAATCAACAAAGTATACATGTTGTTGTGGTTTGTTATTTGGATTAGGTGTGGGCTAAGTTGGTAGTTGAGTAGGTTTAGGTGGATTTGAGCTTGAATTAGTAGGTGGAGGCATTATAGCAAGTTGTTGGGGCTGAGAAGGTGGTTGCATGTAGTTGTTTGGCTAGTTTGGCCATTGCTGTCCTCCCCTTCATTGATTTGTTTGCTACCAATTTCCTAGGGGTGGCTGCCAATTTCCCTGAAATTGCTGCCAATTCCCTGAGCTTGTTACCATTGGGGTGGATAGTTTTGATGATTAGGCCAGGTATTTGGAGGGTTACTCCAAGGTTGTGGTGGATATCCTCCATAGTTGGATGGATATGGTGGCTTTCGTTGGTTACCAAGTGAATAAGAATTGAAATATGGCCCAGGAAAAGAGAGTGGATCTAGTGGCATACATTGTCTTGGAGCCCAAGGCCTCCTTTGTGCAACATACTAGACTTGATCTTCTTCAATCTAAATTGGCTTGAACTTGGGTGTGATCTACTTGCTTTCAATATTAGCTACCATCTTTCATCTACGGTCCTTATTTTGTATGCAATGGGGGCAATACTCTGTCAATGTTTCCTCTGCCTCTTCTTGTTTCTTCTTGGCCTGAAGTGCATCCAACTGGGTAGCTAGATTGTTTATAATTTATTTCTTGAAGTCTACCAGCAAATGAGTAATCTCCATTCTTGAGACTCCACTGGTAGATGACTTACCCATGGGAGATTGGTAAGCTCTCCCTTTCTTTGAAGCTGCCCTAGAGTAGTTATGGCATATCTTCTTGATATCCTCCAAAGGAACTTGGGAGATATCTCCTCCTCCCATCAGGTCCAAGGCTTCAGTGCAGCTGTCGTTGATTCCTCTTAGGAAAAGTAGCTTTTGTGATTCTTCATTAAGTGTATGGTGTGGAGATTTTTGTAGGCAAAATATAAACCTTGCAATGTAATCCTCTAGGCTCTCATCTTCCTTTTGTTGCATCCTAAAAATGTCACCTCCTCTCATGTCACTTCCCTTGCAATACTCCTTGTATTTCACAAGGAATTTTGTCTTCATGTCATCCCATGTCTCCATAGTATCTCTTCCTAGGCTCATGAACCATCTTAATGCAGCTTCTTTCAGAGTGATAGGAAATAGCTTAAGCCTATGGGCATCAGTGGTATAGTCATAACTCCTACAAAGTATTTCAAACTCAAACAAGAAGGTATCAGGATCTTCTGTGACAAGTCCATAAAGCTTGGGAAGGACTGAAGCAAGGATATTTTTGAGGTTTTCTACTTCATTCTGATGAGACATGGGGAAAGGAAAATTCGGTTGGTTAGGTCTTTTTCTATTTGCATTTCCCATGCCTGCTTGATGTAGTTCCAAAGCAAAGGGGTTCTCAAACTGATTTTGGTCTTTAGAGGAAACTTCAGAACAAGTCAGATCAAGAAATGCATCAACAAAGGGGTGTGGATCTTCTTCTTCTTCTTCTTCTCTTGGCAGGTTCTAATATTCAACTAGCTAGAATGGATTAGGATTGTTAGGAAGGAATATCCCATAAGCATCTCTTCTCCTTCCTCTATGCATGCGGTATTAACTCACTATCAACCAGCTCACATAAAGAATTGGTAAAGAATAAGGGGGGTCATTACTTCCTAAATGAGGGGTATACTAAGAACATACTTTCAGAAATACTACAACAAGAAAAACTACCAAAGAACTCCCTAGTTTGACACCATCCCCAACAATGACGCCAAAAATGTTGGCCTCCTACAATGATTTAACAACTAAGCTCTTACAGCTGTGATTCAAAGATTGGACATCTAAACTAAATAGCCATTCAATCATCATGAAGGTGCATTTAACTTGTCAACCCAAGGACGTGAACTTGAAATGGGTTGGCACAGTATGTGCACTAAGGATCCCAAGTAGCCATATTCATTCTACAACCAAGAAAAACATAATGCTAAAGGTAAATTTCTTAGAAGGAAATAACATAAGTACTGAACATCAACCAACAACTATGCTAAGTTGAAATGTATGACATAAATGAAAATATGAGCAAACAAACAGGAAACTACTATGTCTGTTTTGGCTGTAGGAATAGTCACATAATGCAATTCTAGTGGCTGTAGGAATAGTTAGTGTCAAGTTCTTAACTAATTACTGAACATAAAGTAATAACTAAACTAAAATAAACTAAGGATGGAATGCTCACCAATTGGGCCCCCTTGGATGAGTATGCTCTAAAACTAATGTAAACTCAGATGTATGGACTTATAACTTCATCTCCTTCATTGGAAAACATGAGTACAATAGAGAAATGTAAATTGTATTTCTGAAAAATTAAGAATGAAAGTACATCATTAGATCGCGCACAACCTTCTAAGAAGGAGCATCTGACTCTTATTTATAGGAGAAGAAGCGACTAACTAAGCAAGGTGGTTAACTCCATGAACTAGGAGGATGCCACTTTAGGGAAAGCAGAGAAAGTGGAGAGGTGGTTACACATACATGGAATCTAGTCAGACGTGCCTGCCTCAACGTAGATTTAGCACAAAAGTAACACCTATATTCGCTTAACATCAATAAAGATCATTTACAAGGTAGTTACAATTTGGTTTGCATGAGGAATCTCCCAGTCGTCGACCTCTTTGAATGATTCCATTCGTTGACCTTTGCATGACCACTTTGTTAGCCATTATGGTGAATGACCAATGAAATCTTCCCAATCTAGTGGCCTTGAATCATATCTGAATGGCATTATTAGTATGCATAATAATCACATATCTATAACTATCTTATAGAACATTCATTAATCCATATGTAGAATTAACACAAATAGTCCATATAACATGTCAATGTCATTAAAGATTTGCAGAGATGAAATTAGGCCCAATGTCTATGGTTTTGAGGAAATATCAACATTCAAACATCAAGGTTCATGAAAATTTTGACAAATAGATCATAAATTATACCAAAATTAAACCATAAACTAGACTCATCAACTGCCAAGTGGGGGAAGGATACGTATGACATTTGAAGGCACAACAAATAAGGCATAAACAAGAAGAAAAATGCAAATGATAAACTATGGATATGCATATATAGTCTTTATGAATCAACAAGTAAATATAAATTGATTAGTATTTAACCCTATATAATGTATAATTATATATCTATTGTTATTTTATTTCAAAAATTATACATTGACTCTAAATACATTTTAAATGAGCCCAACACAATATATCTCTTGTTTAAAATTTCTTACTTTTACTTAAAATAGTAAAATTCATTTACATGTAATATTTATATTGTCTTCTCCCATTTATGGGAAGTGTCATGATAATCCTTCTTAAAATCCAAGAATCAATGTAAAATGGCACCCACTGAATGAAGGATGGGTCAAAGTAAATTTATACGGGGCCTCCAAGGGAAACCTAAGGCCATCAAGAGTAGGATGTATTCTAAAAGACCAATCACTTTTAGAGGTGGCCAAGAAGTTTCCAGAAGGAATGAAAAATGAAGCTGAGATGCAAGTAACATGGATAAGGATAAACCTATGTAGACGAATGGGCTTCACAAAGTTTCATTTGGAAGGATACTCAATGATCACAATTAATGTCATTCATCAACAAGAAACACCTAATTAGAAGATCGAGAAATTCGTCCCACAAAATATGGAAGGATTTTCCCAATTTAAAGATTTTAAGGTATTACACATATATCGTGAAGGAAATAAAGATGTCAACAAGTTGTTGAAAATCGCCATTGATCAGGAAGCTAAACAAGTTGGCATGTCTTTGGACAATGATTTTGAGCTCGCACAAGTGGAAGATGGTGAAGGGACTTGGGTGGTTGAGGGGAATTTAAGCCTATGATAGAAAAGCATTACTGAAGGGGTAAGGTTGGTAGTGCAAGAAGATTAAATATCCATGGATTATGATTTTTTTGCAAAAATAAATGATGGATTCCACTATCAACCTCGATGTAAAGGAAAGGTATATGGCCTTTCAAGGGTGGTAACAAACCATTGAGTGAGGAATATTTCGAATTCCTTAGAGATGAAGATGTTGGAAGAAATTAAGGTGATCCTAGGTGCAGATTTTCTCTCCTCCAAATACTGCTACTAGGTTAATAATGGCATTGCCTCCATTTTCATGGCTTGGTTGCTCCAAATGTGGGAGGATAAAGGGATGGTGAAATGGCTGATGTGAAGACTGGTGAAATCATGTCAACAAGAGGAGATAGATAATACTTGGGCATGGTTGTGGTAGGATGGGTATTGAGGCCAAAAGGAGGGTTTTGGCCTCAACTCACCCTCCAATATAATGGGCCATGGGTTCCATTCTTAGTCTAGAGTTTGGGTGAGGATATATAATCTCAGTCGATGGAGGTGGAAGGGGACATTATGTTGCTCAAGGAGATTACAAGAGAGTTAAGACAAATGGGGATGTCAACAATGTTGGCCCTTCCAATGGCTCAAGGAGCGCAAGGAATAGAGCAGGGGGAAGACAAAGAAGAAGGGGAGTAGATAAACATTAAACTATTAGGGCCAATCCATAAATTGAAACTATGGGAAGAAAAGCCTTGCTCATACCAGGTGAGGCCACAAACAAGGGACCTCCTTTCTTTTAAAAATTACTAGGGAGCCTCGTCATGGGACCCCATAACTAGGATGCCACATGAAGGTCCACACACTAAGGAAACTATAGGCTATCCTCCATTTTTTTCCTATAAACGAAGATGCATGTTGAAATTTACCTTATTTTTCTTCTTCTTCCTTTGTACCATTGTCCAATTTTCCACTAACAACCCTACACCTTTGACTTCTTCTACATTCTCAGTAGATTTCCCAACCCCAAGAGAGGTGATGTTTGAGCACATTGGGGAAATTAGAAAATCCTCCACAAGAAGATACATCAAAGAAACATCACTATCCTTCAGTGGGGAAAAATCCTTTCTAGGTGTACTTCAACTTGTATGGACATCCTAGTTGCCATACTCTCTTGAACTTTCAATAATACTTGCAACAACTGTAGTGCTCATGGGGTCTTGAGATGGCTCAAGTTTTTCAAATTTTAATTTTGAGTTTTGAGCATTAGGTGTCCAAGGAGGAGAGGGATTTGGACTGCCCTTGGGAGATGTCTGGATAAGATCGCCAGCCTTTTGAAATTTGGGAGATATGATGTAATGTTGGGGCTCAACCCTCATCCACCAGGAGGGTATACCCTTTAAGGCATCCATCCCCTTGCCCATTCCTTACAACTTCTAACATTGGGGCATAAAATGATTTGGAGAGTAGCATCTTCTACACCTAAAGGTAATTTTCTCATAGTTCACAAGTTGCTTCCAACAACAGTCTCCCACTAGCAATGACACCTCTGTAGGGAGGCCATTGGAAATGTCCATTTCCACACATATGCATGTGAAAGTGGAGTTTTGGTAATTAAGTGTTTCCTCTAACTACAATGGTACCTGCCTATATTATTACCTTTAGCCTACAAGCAATCTGATTCCCAAAACTAAAAGGGAAGATAAGGAAGACACACCCAAAAGAAGGTTGAGAAGAAAATCTTAGTTTGAGGTTCAAGTGAAGGGAACCAAGGTTTCATGCATAAAATATCATCTTGGAGAGTCCACAAGACACTCTCAAGTACCCACTTCTTGTCTTCAAGGGATTCAAATTCCAAAATAAAAAACCCATGGCGCATGGGAAAATACAAATTTCATCATAGATTTCCACTTTTCCACTATCCATTCATAGAGATTACTTAAATAGGGGCACAACCTCGAACATTTGCAAATTAGTACATGTTGTTGAAGGAACTTATCCTTGTCACGGACCAACTCATCCATGCGTATAATGGTTGTGATAGATCTGTGTAGAGGCAAAGCAAATCCATGTTGCATTGAAACACTAGACCCAATTACAACCTTTATTGTAGGATGTTGTTGCCCTGTGCAATTTGAAACCAAAAACCCATTGCCGCCACATTGGGGCCGATTTGTAAGAATCTATGGATGGGCAGACAAAAGCAAAGTCAATGAGGAAGGGTTCCAAACCCTAGCACCGCAAAGTGCTTCTTTAATTTTTTGTTTGTAACTCCTAAGTACCCCCACAAATAGATGACTGGAAGCCAAAGTGTTCTACTCTCCCTCATCCAAAGATTCATGATACCCATGGGTTCCATAAGCAACAAAAAGTGATGTGGTGCGGGGGTGGATCAAAGAAGAAATGGAGAAACACATTTCAAGAGCTATAATAATGATAATTATTATTTAATAAAAAAGAAAAAAATATTTTGAGAGTAATTTTTTTATTTAATTGATGAAGATAAATTATGTTTTTACTCAATATTTTTTTAATATAATTATTTTATTTTCAAATTGACAAATCAATAAATACTTTCATTCATTTAATCTATTATTTTTTAATTAACATTTATTTTTTTATAAGAACTCTTTAATATGTCTAAAATGAATGTTCTATTTTTTTAATGAATAACTGTCTAGATTAGCAATTATAATTTTTTCCTTTCATATTATATGTAAAAAAATTGTTTTTTATTTTTATTTTTTGCATTTTTCTAGAGAGAAGTAGAATAATATAATAACTAGTAAGCATGCTATCATAATCTTAAAACATTTAGATGTTTTTAATGACTTATCATCCTCCACCTTAATTTACTTACCCTCTAATAGTGATTGACAAGAGGTACCCTAAAAGAAGCTAGGAAGATAAACCAACCATAAGGGCGAGAAGAATTTTTTTGCAACCCCTAAAAAGGAATGCAAACATCTTGGACTTTGTTGTAGAAACCTTTTCAACGACTTCAAAATCATGCCCCTACACCTTTAGATGAACTTGCAATAGTAATTTGAAGAGTAGTTTGTCCACTAGTACACAAACAACAATATATGACTAAATAAACTACTAAAAATTGCATATAAATGACTAATTTTAGTCACGTGACTATTAGTGGTTTATTTGTAGTCATTTATAACACCACCAAATTTATGACTAAACTATTTTAGTCATTGATATGGTCATTGATTTGGTCATTGATTTAGTCATTTATTTAGTCATGGTAGTGATTAATTTAGTCATATATTTAGTCATTAATTTAGTCATTTTTATTTACTGGTTTCCATTAATTAAAAAGATTACTTATCAACTATCTAAAATATTTACACAATAAAAAAACAATGAGAAGGTAAAAATAGCTTATTTTATTAATCAAAAAGATATTGCATTAAGTTGTGTAGGCTTGAAAATGGAGTTACAATTTTTTGTCCCAACATGAAATAACTTGAAAAGATTACAATACATTGCTGAGAGAGAAAAAAACTAGCTAAAATATGCTCCAAAACTTTGCCTTTATGCTATTCAATAGCTTACAAAAGAATAGGAACATGATTGTTCTTTTATATCATAACCTACAGTCTCTTACCCTTGTAATGCTTATTGATCCTCTAACTGTCATTTATGCATGACTGTTCTTTTATATCATAACCTACAATCCCTTACCCTTGTAATGCATAAGTACATGATATATCTTTGCAAAGTAACTTTCATTCTATGATTTTGATAAAGCTCCAATCATATGTAGGTTGCCCTCATTCAAACTAACCATGCACAAAGATATTCAAACTCTCTTGCCTATTGTAGCTCTTTATGGAAACTCTGCCACAACCTCCACCAGCGCATCCCTTACCTCCAAAAGAACTTATCATACCTGTTCCCTTCCTACACAAGGAAAAAAAGAGTCCCTCAATGCTACAATCAATAAAACCAATCTAAATGTAAGCAAAGAAAGTGCATCCATGGTTAGTGTAAACAATAACCTTAAATTTAAAATAATTCAATGGGTCTATACTAAAGTACCAAAGCATTAAGGAGATTTTATATTTTCTACCATGTTCACATCCTAGAAAGATTAATGACATACGTCAAGATAATGACTTCCATGGGTTATTATTAGTTAAAATTGCTTACATTTGTTAAATATCTATCATGAACATAACATCTTAAAAGAATATTTCCTTGCTATTAAAACAAAAGTAATCAAGGTATCAACTCTAATAAAGAAACTACCATCAATCTAAGCCAACATAAATATAAGCAGAAGTGGTGTTTACAACAAAACAGTAACATTAGCTGTTGTTATGTAAGAAAAATGTAACAAAACATTCCAAGAGATTGTAGACCAATATCAATGATTGTTTTATTCATTAGGAGTAGTGCTTGTACACAAAATATAGACCAGGAAACATCTATCAAGATTGGATTACTTTCCCAGACCAGGAAAAACATATATAAAATGCCTAACAGTTGTCAAATATAACACAACCATCAACAATTACCTGAAGCCAAATCATAGCAACTACCCACAAGTCAACAAGGAATTAGCATAAATTCAATTTATAAACAAAATAAAAAAGCTTAACAAGTTAATTTATATGAACTACAACCTCCCCCCCATTCAAACTTGCTTTGCAATGCTAGCATCTTCAGCATATGCATCTTGAATGTTATCAGCAAGCCTATGAAGAAAGATATTTGAAACTCCTCCTGCAGCCACAATAAATGGACTAGTAGCTAGAGTTACAAGGGAAAATTGCCAACTATTTATGAATCCCACAGCAAGACCTCCAAAAAATGTTGCCATGTTATGGACATAATTTCCCACCTGGTTCATCAACTGAGTTATGTGCATCCCCAAGTAAAGTTGTGAATTGTTGAGTACACAAAGCAATGAGGACAAGCTTATTTTGATATATCACTGGGCAATGGGGATAGGATCAATATACTAAACAGTGGGATAAGCTTAGTTTGATACATAATTTCAATGGGGATAAACTCTACATGAAGGTTGTGATTACAATAGCTAGGAATTGTTGAGAAGATACTTGGAGATGAGTCTTGGTTTTATTTAAGTATTTTAAGCACTTTGACATTTTATAAAATTTTAACCAATGTTTTTCATCTTTAAGATTTTAATGAATCCATAACCTATAACTCTTTTTAGAACCATTTTCATGGTAAATGAATTAAGCTATGTTTTAATACATGATTATACCCATCAAGTTATAGACAAAGATACAATGCTAGCCATTTAGCCAAAAAGATAACCATACTGGACAGAGTCACAACATCTTTGGTCAACAATAATCCTAGATTAGGCATGCTATCAAGGAAAAACATCTAATATCAAGATAAAACACCTAATATCAAAATGGGGATCTAAAGCTAGTCACAAATTCTATCTCAATTGAGTTTGTAGCATATATAAATAAATTGAAATTTATGCCTTATTGTTGCATTTATACAGGTTAAAAGGAAAATGGAACAGAGTACCTTGAGAGCTCTCCCAGAAAGTAGTAGGAATCCCATGTTGTAGAGTATGAAATATGCAAATTGAAAAGCCCACTTTCTACCATGAATCTAAAAACCATCACAATAGGAAAAAAAGATTGAAATTTTACCACTATAAAACAAAAAATATAAACAATAGCTATGATAACAGTTATCTACTCATATAACTATCTATAAAAAGCAAGGCCAAATGATATGAATTACTATTATTAATTGTGTTTTGAGGAAAATATGCATATTGCTATACAACCATCAAATTTGGTAGCTATTGCAGTTGTGTTGCTTGCATTGCTCATTGCCATGTTTTAGGGAGCTCTACAATGGTGTCTATTAGTGTAGCTTTGCTATGCAGATATCCATTCATAACAACAAGGGAAAATATGTTATCGGTTAGATATCAATATCAATGCTTGGGAATAAACCTAAAGATGACTACAAATGAAAGCAAAAAAATAAAGAATAAAATAGATGTGCGATAAAGACATTACTAATCTTCACCAATGAATTTCCCTAACAAGCGTGAACATAAATTCCATGTTTCTCCTAGACTTGAAGAAAAATAAATCAACAATAAGATGTTAAAATATTCATTTAAAAGCAAACAAAATGCATAAGCAACATAATCCATTCAGGTCATAAATATTAAAAACATGTTACCTTTTGTATATACATTGAAAATGCATATTTGTGCTTAGAAATAGATTTTTTCATGCTTAGCACTAGAGAATTAAATCAGATGTTTGTTTAAAGTATACTACAAAATTTAGTATAACCCAATAAAAATAAAAAACACCAACACATAATTCTAGGGGAACTTGCTAAAGTTTTCAGTAAACAATAGATAAGTAACAAAAATATAGACAAGTCTAAAAGGTATCAAGGTAAGTAATAAATGAACAATACTACTTCAAATAAAGTAATTCATATAAATGGGTTATTTGTTATAAGCTACATCCACATATACCCTTGGATATATCATTCAATATCCCTAGAAAGAAGTTTATTGTTGAAGGGAAAGTATAGCACTTGTATAACTGTGTATTGGATCAAAGCTTGTCTTGGAGCAATGTCATTACCTTGTATAGTTAACTGCAAACTAGTTTAAAAGTGCAGAATTGAATGTTGATCATATAGTAGTCTAGCATGAGTTATATTACTAATTCTAAGAATGCTCCCAACACAGTGTCTAGTAATTGGAGGAGATCACCACATTGGTGAAGTCCCTTAAAGATGTTTCTTTGAATATTATTATATTACCACAAACCAAGTGATACAGAGCCTTATTCCTATCCAATCATATAGAGGATATCTATATGACATAAAGCACTCATGAAGTTATACAAGAAGCTAGCAAAATTATTGAGAATCTTTACACATTCCCATGCCAAAAGTTCTAGATGGAGTATTATGGGGTTGTGGGACACATGATAAAGGTCATCCTAATGAAGATGTTAATGCAAAGACAATGGAGGATAATTAGACTTGCGATCAATCACGATTTCCCTATTTTAGATATGGGATAAAGTTGTAATAATTAAGGAGGCTAGAGACTGAGGCCTAGCCCCTCGATGTCTATTTTTTCTATGAACCTTCTTGGTGGATGCCAACCACCAATTTGTTGATCTTGTGCTTCTTGTGTAACTGTGGGGTTTATTTAAATTTTTTTATTTTAAAAATATTATGTCAATCAAAAATTAAAAAATCAAATGCAAAACAGACATTAAAAACAATAGTTTACACCTTCGCTATTTTGAATATCCTCTTCTTGTGTTAATGAATACCTATGTCCATCCCTGGTCAATACATTTGTTTTTTGTAAAATATTTAGAACTGAGATCTTAAGAAAATACAATTAGCATGTTTCTGTTGATATGTTGGCCTGCACAAAAAAGAGAAAAATCTCTTTCTCAGGTATGAGAAAAAATAACTAATACATTAATAATCAAAATCCCTTCTCACATATGATTTCACCTTGAAATTTAATACTTTAGATCTACCATTTCATTTACTTTTTCCCAAAAAAAAATGCTTTCCATAATTTCAAAATCCTAAAAAAAGTCAATTAAAAATCAACTCAAAACTAACAGACAATAGACTATCAATATAGGACCTAGGTAATCTACTTCAATATTTGTGGTAGATACCATACCTGTAATGAAATAGAAGCATCAAATGGAACATAGGCACGAGCCTTCAGGCCCAATAATCTGAGTCTTTCAGCTACTAGTTCATCAGAAAAGTCAACTAGTTTAGGAAACACAGCTTCCAGCCAAGCAATAGCAAAACTAGCATTGCTTGAAGCCTTAGAACCAATAGAATGTGAATTGCCCCCTATCATGGGCAAGGATGGCCTTCATGTATGTATATTGATGCATTAATGGAAGTCTGCATGGTTATGGTATTTGTGTGTTTGTCTCTTGTGGAAAAGATGGCCTTCATGTATTTATGTTGATGAGTTGATGGAAGTTCACATTTTTGTGGTATCTTTGTGTTTGTCTCTTGTGTTCTATACATGGTTGATAGAAGAGCCACTTTTCACTTTATTAGTGTTCATCCTTTTTCTTTACATGCTACTCTTTTTTTTACACTCAAGTTCAAAAATGATTTGCATGCCCCCTCAGAAAGTGGAAGCTAATTTTAAGAGTTCAAATTCTAAAATTTGTATAGACAACTCAATCTACATGTCCCTTAATATATTTTTTTATAGATAAAAGTAAATTCCCCTATGAACTATGCAATTTGATAGTGGAAACTTCGAAAAGAAAAGATCACTTTTAACATCTCATAACGAAAAAGAAAAGAATAAATAGACCTCGATTCCAAGTTATCTATATATACTTTTGCAACACAAGATGGGTTTGCTTTTCCATAATTAGCCTAAAAAAGAACATAATCATTGTTAGTCAACAAGCAACTAGTGCAAAATTACACAGATAGTCACAAATGAAAATGGACTTATCTGCATACATATAGTCTTTGAATTTGGATCTCATTTGCTCATTCAAGAGCTTGCACTACAAGCCAAGAGCATTTAAAGTCTTCAATTTCCGTTCCTATCTACATGTACCAACTCCAAAAATAGAGTATTAAGTTTGTGATTAACATAGAAATTCTTAAAATAAATTTCATTACAACCAAAATTTGTTTAGATAGGTATTTTGGATTGTTGGCAATCAAATCAAGAGAGGACCATACAAGAATATTACAATACAAGATCATGTATTAGATTCACCCCTACCAATAATGAAACTCATTTAATCCTTCTATAAGTAATTTAAAAATATTAAGAGATACTTCATAGTATAGATATACCAAATATTGACTCCCCCACCCACACAAAATTAAAAATAGTAATGTCCCAAGGATGTAAAACAAATCCTTAAATTTCTCTACGATGTGAGAAAAGGGTTCAAATAAAAGTAGAAAAGTTTGGATCATTCAAGATGGCCCCCAAGGACAGGTGGCACATCCCCATAGAACACTTTAGCAACTTAACCTACATGAGAAATTTGTAATCTTAAAAAATTCCATTAGCAAATTAAGCAACCATATTTGAGCTAGATTAGATTAGAGAATGTCCTCGCCTTCCCGATAGTCTATAGATCACCAAAGCAATCAAGATAATCATCCTACAAAGAACAAAAAAGGTATTTGATACAAGAAATAATAATAGAATTAGAGAGGGGGTAGAGGAGGCATTCAAAAGAATAAAAGAACAAATAATAGTCAATATTACTCACATGTACTTGAAAATAGGTTCACATTTGTATTAAAATGTTCTTAGTGTCTAAAAAGTTATCAAGATTTTCCTCTGCCATTAATAGGGCACAAGCAACCTACAAGAAATGAAATCATGGTTTATTCATGTTATGGACCCCTAATATTCCATGAAAAAAATGCTTATGCTAATAATTAATAATAAAAGTTATTTGCATGAAAATAAGACTCTGCTATAAAGAATAAGCCATAAAAAAATGTTGTGATTTTGTAAAGGAAAGTATATGGTGTTGAGGTTATCCTATCCAATCCACAACAGAATTGTATGTCTCTCTATGGAAAGATGAATCTCTCCTAAGTCCCTAGCATCCAAAGTCAACTTCAAGTTTGGAAAGGAGACAAAGAATCTAGTAATTAAACCTACTATAGAATGCATTGTTGAATCCAACAAACAAATACCTTAGGGCCTAAATCAAATAAAACCAAAAGGAGATTGAGCAGATGATATATATGAAGCCATTAATCCCTAAATAAATTGTACACTTATGATACAACATAATATATCAAAATAAATGTAATTATATGGTGATGACTTGTGAGATAGCATCACCCTCTACAAGCAACTTCCAAGTTACATGCATCCTCCCATTTTCTCACTTGAAAAGGTGAGTCATTTGTTCCTTATCAACCTTGTTCATCAATCCTTCCTTCTTGCAGTCCATGTGGTGGATAGATAAGAATTATTCACTAAATCTATAATCTTAGAGGCCCTCTCAAAGTTTCCAAACCAAGGCCCATTCAATCCAAGAAAATTATAATTTCCAAAAGTAGAATCGTAATCATATACTACTTCTAAGTTGTCACAATGCTAATGCAACTAAGACGCTTGTCAAAATCCTGCTAGTATATATTTATGATAAAATTAAAAATTAAAAATGTGATATATATATATATGATGTCCAAACCCAACAGTACATATATATATATTAGGTCAAGTATTGGATGATTATTACATGAAAAAATCAAAGGGAGAAATCTAGAATACTCAAGACTGGGAATGCTAGTGATATTTTTACGATTAACATTGGACTTGCTTCAGTGTATGGTTCAGTTTGAATTATCACTCAAACATACAAAATAGTGCTTGCAGAGATAGATTAGTACATACTATATAATGAGAATACAAGGTTTTAGGGAAACCAAGGATTTTAGAATCAAAATGAACAAAATTAAGGTTGCAAGTATCAATGCACAAGTTGGTGTAGGGATGGAGCTTGCAGACAGTGGAGAGTGCAAATGGAGATCACCATCTTCTCTGGTCACCTATTTTAAACTTTTTGGGAATTAGATGTCAACACCTACTATTAAAGGGCCATCTCAAAAATGTAGTATCTTATGTGTAGTTCTTGAACTTGACCTCCAATAAATGCATAGTTGTGCATGGTAGGGATGTTTGCAAGAAATCTTGGTTAGAAATAGCCACACAATTTTAGAAGTGGGATAGGAAGTTTGAAGTTAGAACTACCTGCCAAAGTCTATTGAAGAAAATGAACCACAATATAGGGTTATGTATTGTAAGACAGATGAACACATGTTGTTCACATGTTCATATAGACCACACTAAGACACACTAAGACACATTAATCTACAATAATGAAGTGATGAAAAAAACTTACAAATCTAAATGGTTATCTGAGGGGGCTTGAGCAATATACAAATTTATCCTTGTAGCATTGGCAGTTTGACAAGAGCATCACAAGGCTCTATATTTGCTTTTTAAAATCTGTTGTGATTGACATATAGGGAGTAGTTGGAATTATCGTCTTATTATCTCAGAATATGTTTTGGTTACACTATAATATGTCTACCTCTTTGTTTCGAAGCAATTCTATTTTATCCTCGTTTATTTGGCAATTGTTTTGGATGTCTGATGATTCACAATACATTTCCCAATGAAGATTTGTATATGGGGCAGTGGGTTGTGTGTGGAAGATTAAGTTAAAATCTAGGATTTGGAGAAGGGAAATGCATTGTAATTTCTTACTTATTATGGATTGTTGTTAATTTGCAGGTCTATTCTATATTTGTATATCAATGAGATCATATGCCAGGTTTGTGGTTTTCTTCTTTGACACATCAATTAACACTTTAACATGCTAGTGTTTATAATCTATTTGGTTTAATTTGAAATGACATTTCTTAGGGCCTTGATTTATGAATCTTGACAATTTGAGGTTAAAATTTCCACTTGACG
This sequence comes from Sequoia sempervirens, assembly GCA_007258455.2. NCBI lineage: Eukaryota > Viridiplantae > Streptophyta > Pinopsida > Cupressales > Cupressaceae > Sequoia > Sequoia sempervirens. The sequence goes on from VDFB02032551.1 coordinate 57,031, forward strand.
AATGGAAGATTATCCCCTTGAACACAACAATTTCCTTGGTTGTAACCTAGAGTATCATAGAAACTAGCATACTACATATTGTAAGTATTTGGAGTTTTTGTAGTGTACATTATTTATATATTTTATTTTTTATGGGATTTCTCACCATATGAATTATTTTCATGGTCAAGTCATCACTACAATTTAGATAACCAAACCGTTAGTCCTAATTAGCAATTTGCTTGTCTACATCCAAGGTTGTAAGAAACTAACATATTATATTCCACGTAATTGGGCTTTTGTAGTTAAAGAAAAGTTACCAAACATTGTTTCTTCATTTCCAACTGCTTGGATTAACCAAAATTATGTTCATTAATTTTCAAATGGACGGATAAAAGAGAAAATGGCTTGAAACTATTTACCAATCTCAGGTGAATGTAGATTTACAGTAAGTACTTAACAATAAGATTAGAATGATTTGGGATTGTAAATTAATGTAGACCACTCTATAGAAATACCTTCAACATGCTTAGTTTTCATTGTAACTAAGGATTGCCTCACCCTAAAGGAGTTATTTGAAGTGCTCATAATACAAGAGATGGATCTCTAGTAACAAACTAGTTTTTCTTTGGAGAAATGGATCAAGATTTAGAGGAATCAATTATTGTCCACACTTCACACTAACATTCCAAGCAATTTCTTTGATTTTAATGATAAGGTTTTGATCTGCTTCAAAATATGTTATGGGGTGGTATCTTCCACCATATGTTGGGTAAAGTATGGTAATTATGATCTTTACTCATTCATGGCTTAACTACTAAAACTGAAAATCAAATTTGTGCAGATCCTTGGATTTATGTGGCTAGAATAATCAATAACAATACATGTCTTTAGATTGAAGATGTTGAAATAGGGACTATTTGGAGCTAATAAGCAGTGTGATAAATTTTAGCAGACTTGAATTAATCATCAATTTGACCCTATTGAGGGTCTCCCTGTCATGATCCTGCATCAGGTCTAGCCTTGTTGAATTTTTTGTTTAGTTCTTTGGAAGGATTTGGTAAAGGGAGATTACATTGGGCCACTTTCTGGTTTGATTCATTCCTAGCATATTTTTTTCTATTTTGATTCTCTGTATTTGTTAGGTGATATCTTTTTCTATGTCTCCTTGTTCGTTTGTGATTTTGAATTATTTCCAACATTTTCTTCATTTGCATTTACATGGATGTTTTTTGTGGCTATTGAATGAGTAGGGCATGCTCGAGATGGGTTCCATGGGCATGGCAAAGCCAACAGTGAAATGTAATTTTCTTGTAATCATTGTGTTGCTCCTATTCAAGACCACCTACTTTCAATATTAAGATTAACACAGAAAAGCCTTGTTATGAATCCCTAGTTTCAAAATAAGCTTGGACAATATAGTAAATTCACCTATGCAATGAGCAATCATTCTTAACACAATAAAAAATGGCCTGACCGCGTACAAATTTGAAAAGTAAAATTAATTGGAACCATGGAAAGTGACTTACCACAATATTCTCCACAAATCATGTCCGATGCGGAAAATGGGCAGAGGTTGCAACCCTAAATCAAGTGTCGCACTTTCACTTCTCCATTTTGGCGGGCTACCTTGAAAATAAGGTTTCGACTTTCACTTCTCCATTTTAGTGGGTTATGCCTGAAAATAAGGTTTCGACTCAATTCTCCATTTTGGCAAGCTACGATTGAAAATAAGGTCTTGACGAAGGTTTTAGAGTATATTTATTAAAATGAAAATTATGGACAAGATTTTAATAATGAGCACATTTTGACATGTTAAACACATATATAAAATTATTACTAGCAATTGCACCTTGGTGTGCAATAGGTACGCCGAAGAGGTATGAAAGGTCAATTAGAGAAAATTTTGGTGTATTTTTTTAGACATATGTGTAGTACATGAGGTCAATTGGTAGGTCATTTAGCAAATGATGTTGTTTATGTAACAAAGGACCTCTCAATTAGCATTCACTCAATAAATATATATTTTAAATATAATTTTTCATTAGACAAAATTATATATTTGTAATAGTAAATTTATTATAGGAGTTCAATTTATTTTTTCTCTATCCACCTCTCTATATCTTATCTATATCTCCCTCTCCATTTTATGTCTTTCTCTCTCTATATCTTATCTCTATCTCCCTCTCTCTTTTATGTCTTTCTCTCTCTATAAGTTTGTCTGTCCATATCAAACATCATGCTACCTTGAGCATAACTCCCCAAGGACACATACCATTCTTGGATTTTTGGCATGAAACAAGTAATCAAAAGTTATTTTTTCTTTTTTCTATCTCTCTTTCCCTTTCTATCTCTTATATTTCTCTCTCTTGTATTATCTCTTTTTTCTATTCCTTTCTCTTTCAATCTTTCTCTCCATCTATATCTCTATTCCTCTTTATCTCTCTACCTCTATATTTATGTGACTCTATCTCTTTATTTTTTTTATCTCCATCTTTATCTCTTCTATTATAATTTAACTAATTTATATAATCATACTTGTAAACTATTTGTAATATCATTATTTTCCTCTAGTAAATGTAGAGTATGCAAACTTATAAGTAGCTTAGTATATATTTGAGAATTGTATGCATATTTATCTTCCACACTAAATATTTGGGCCCTTTGAGGAGTTGGGCATTCAATTTAGAAGAAAATTTGGTGTTCATATGATGACACCACAAAACAAAATATTTATTCCACAAAAATATTTATTAGTAATTTTATTTGTAATGTTTTATTATTAATTATGGCGAGCTATGATTGAAAATAAGGTCTTGACGAAGGTTTTAGAGTATGTTTATTAAAATGAAAATTAGGGCCAAGATTTTAATAATGAGCACATTTATTTAGTTATTTATTTAGTCATTTTTATTTGTCTGATATTAGTCATTTATTTAGTCATTTTTATTTGTCTAATATTAATAACTTATTTAGTCATTTAGTTGTGATTTTACCTAATGACCAAATTAGTCACTTATAAATGACCAAATTAGTCACTTATAAATGACCAAATTAGTCATTTATTTGCCAAATTCTACTAGTGTTAGTCATGTGACTAAATTTTTTTGCCACATAGTCATTTATTTGCCAAATTCTACTAGTGCTCATCACATTCACTCAACTAAGCATTTATCTCTGAATCGTTGTCATCTTAAACACCACCATTTGAAAATGACATCATTTGAATCACCATGGAAAGTAGCTAGGGTTTTTACCATCGCCATTGTCATCATTGGCCAATCAATTTCCCAAAAAACATAAAAATTTAAATGTTATAGAGGTGTTCAATTCACATTAAGGAGGAGTTTCAAATTGGTAGAGGTGTTGTATAATGACACCAATGGGTGGAGTGTAATGATATAAGTGTGTTAACAAAAAATCTTACCTTTTAAATTTGAAAACCATTTACCCATCAAAGTATTAATATTTAATAATAAATATAATTTTTTATTAATTATATTTTCTAAAGTAGATATTGCAAGATTATTAACTTAAAAAAGTATTCAAAACTATTTATCATTAATATGATTGTCTAAAAATTTAGGCGTTAAGGGTGGATTTATAAAAATATAGATTTTTTTTTTTAAAATTATCTTTGAGAAAATTTCATAAATAAAGTGATTTTTCTATATAGATAAATAAATTTTATATTTATGTATGTATTTTTTTAATATTTTATTTCTCATAATATAATAAATTATATAATTTTATATTAATAATTATAAAATTTTGATATCTGTATATTTAAAGAATAAATATCTATTTTAAACATTCTTTTTTATTTTACAATATGTTGTTTCTTTATTGTTTTGGTTAGTAAGGGATATAATGTTTCTAATTTACATTGGTGAATAAAAATGATAATAATATCTTCTTGAATGGAGAGGGGTGTTGTTTTGCACACAAGGGTTTCTATGCAGTCCTGCGCCTTGTAATGGGTTGCGACTACATGATCTCCTTCCCTGTTGCATGTTGGTGTCGTTCTTAGATTGGGGTGTGTGGTGTTTTTTGCAAGGGTGGGGTGGTTTTTAGTGTTTGGGGGGATTTTTGGTGCTCGTTTCTTCTTTCTTTTGTTGTTATCTTATGTTGTTCATTTTTCGTGCAAGGTATCGGCTTTATGGGGCAGTATTGGAGGTTTATGCCTTTGTTTCTTGTTGTTAATGGCATCCAGTGAAGAAAACTTCAATCATAGTATGGATTTTAGAGCTTCTTTATGGGGGAATCCCTCGTCATCATCAAAGTGGGCTATTGAGAGTAACTTTTTGTTTAAGGATTTGGGGATGGAGGGGATGGCTTCGTCTGGAGGTCCTCATATCCCACAAATCAATGGATGTTTAGAGAGACACCAAGATAGGTTTGTCTTGGAGATTCAACCTAAGTCCATTGCAAAGGATGTTCAATATTATTCAAGTCATGCATTATTATGCAATTTCATGGGAATGAGAGTCTCTCTTCCTTTTTTGGAGACCTAGGCCAGGTGGACATGAAACCATGAGCGAGAAATGGAGGTGATGTTGCTAGTTAACAATTTTTTCATGGTCATTTTTAACTGCATGGCTGATCACAACAGAGTTTTTGAGGGAGCCCCTTTTTTTCACAATTAGATTGGTTTGTTCATAAAACCATGGCATACGAGATTCAACCCTTCTAAGGAGCTTCTTTAAATTGAGTTCCTATTTGGGTGCATCTTCCTAGGTTTTTTGGTTGAATTTTGGAAGAATGACATACTACATATGGTTGCTTTGTTGCTTGGGTAACTAGTTGGCCCTTCTCAGCAAACACAGGATAAGAAGGTAATGACTTTTGCACATATTTGTGTTGAAATAGACTTGAGAAATCCTATTCCAAAATATTTGTAAATTTGTGTGGGTTCTTCCTCTTCGGTGTAGTAGTTGGACTATGAGACTCTCCCCTCCTGTTGTCGATTGTGCCATGAGTATGGTCATTTACAGAAGAGTTGTCCTAGGTATCGCTCTTCAAAGCCTCTTCTAAACCAGTTTCCCCATAACCCTCCAAAGGTGGACAAGGGTAAGGCCCCTATTCTGGGCAATGATTTTTATCAAGAAGGTTTCATTTCTGTCAAGCCCCGCAACAGGAATCGTGGTCAAAAAGAACTTTCAAGGAGTGATAGGAGGAGGAAATTTTTAATTATTTTGATGCTTTAAACTATCTTAGCCAGTTGGAGGTGAACCTTGGTATGATGCTTCTAGATCAGGGGGTCCCAGAGGTGGTTCAGGAGGGTGCCAAGTCAATTAATCTTTAAAATTTTCAAGAGGAAGGCATGCCACTCGCTCAAATGGATACAAATCTAAACTGTATGATTCTAGGTAGTCCTGCAGTGCTTGGTGCTATAGAAAGGATTGAGGTTGGGAATGATTCCCCTTGGAGATGAATGAGCCAAAGAAATGAATTAAGGCTTCCCTTCATCTTGGGATCCTTTAGAAAAATCATAAGAAAGGGGCTAATGAGAAACCCCTCAAGGTTGGGAGGAAGAAGGATTTGGAGAAGATTAAGATGATGGGTGAGATGTTGGTAGAGTTAGGGACTGTCAAGACTCTTGATTCCCACTTTTCCACCTCTCAAAGATGATTATTCTATCTTGGACTGTGAGGGGCTTGAATA